>CAJUYI010000941.1:17049-37577 GCA_910591695.1 Galerucella pusilla | reverse complement strand
TTTTTTTTTCTCTCGTCGTCAATAGGCTACTCCACGCAATGACTTCATAAGTGATAATAATTGGTCTCACTAAGGCAGTGTAGACTCTTCTTTACATAAGAAGAACCCACTAGAAGTCTAGAAGCTGCACATAACAATATCTGATCATCAATATCGGTCAAAGCCTTATATATTGTTATGTGCAGCTTCTTCGCGCATTCGACTGCAGCTTCTAGACTTCTAGTGGGTTCTTCTTATGTGAAACGGAGTCTGCATCCAGCTCCGGATTTTTGGATTACCTGATTACCACCTGCCAGATTTCTGTGCACCATTAGAGCCATTTTTGCTTTGTATTTCATCCCCTTTTCGTGTTTGTTCCACAGGAGTATACTGTCTAGAGTCAAACCTCGCTCCCATAAAGTTCAATTGTTTTAAGATTGAGTTTGCTTTTCTTAGTGTGAAAGGTATTAAGTTGGTTTTGGTGGGGTCAGAGTTGACAGCATGCATTTGTGGTATCTAGACAACCGTCAACCTCATTTAACTGGTAATATCTACATTTCCTAGACACCTAGCGACATCTAGTAAATAGTTATCGCACTAATCAGAAATAATAAGCACGAGATTAAAAATGAATAATAATCAAACGATTAATTTTTATCTACTGTATTCACAGTTTCCTGCAAATAAATTGTCATTTTAGTAAAGCGTTTTACCAATAGATGTCAAAGGTAGTGATGTAATAATATTATAACGCCTTACATCGTCTTTGAAAATCAAAGAACAAAGACCGTTCACTAAGAAGCAGCAACTACTTCCCTGGCTATATGCCACGAAGGACATTGAATTACACCTTAAAGTTAAACGGGCTAGTATATCTGCAAGATAGAACCAACCATCTGTATCTGTACAGTAGGAAGGGTGAGAGACAACCCCATATCAACGTATTCGCAATATCGCAATAAAACACCGCTTTTGATGACGAAAATTTTTTTCTATTATCTTGATGTAATATTTTTTTAAAAACATTTTTCAAAAAATAATTAAAAATAGTCTGTCCAGGATTTTTTTAGCCAACCCATCTTTAATATATTTTTTAAAAGTTCATGATAAAATATGTTTCATTCTATTATCAGCTCGGTGAAGGTCGACCAAGGTTCGGATCTTAGACTATAAGGGATTAACTGGTTTCGGCGTATTTATCAGTATAAGGTAGATATCATCCGTAGTTGTTGCTTCTTAGTGAACGGTCTTTGTTTTTTGATTTTCAAAGACTCTGTAATGCGTTATGATAGTATTATTATTGACATCTAATGATCAATTTTTGTTCAATTTCGTCGCCACTTCCCGTATGCAATATGGTTTTGTAATTTAGTTGTATTTTTTATTAAAATATAATAATATAAATTTATATAATATAACTTAGTCATATATAATAACGCATTTCACGCAACATTTCAATAATAATGATAATAATAAAAATAGCCATCATAACTTTCTTTGATTACGTGACTGATTGTTTGTACTTAATAGTGAAGCAATTAAATAATAAAAGTTAATGAACTCATCGGTTATTTCGTATCGGATACGTGTAGGAAACTCTATCTGATTAAATATGATAAACTAATATGAAATAGTTGTAAATATGAACAAAAGAGCGTGTAAAATGTATATTGATATTAAAATTCCACTTTTTGTGGTTATTGCATTGACGACATTTACTAGGTCTAAACGTTATTCATCATACAAATAATACAGGATACTATAACCTCGACTATAACAGATATTTCTCATGGAAAAAGTTTATCTTAGATTTTATAAAAATTAAATATATACTTAGGTGCTCGCTAACTATTCGCTCGCCAAAGGATTCACCAGCGAGCGATTATTTTCAGCGTTTCGCCAGCGTTCGACCTAGTATGAAATGAGAGCGTGTGCGTCATAGGTGACACCAGTCGCAAAAATCCAAAATCATGCCTTGATCAGTGCCACTGATATAAATTGACAAACATTGAAAAAGGGTCTATATTTATATTTGAACCTAACCTCTAAGCTTCATTTCTTTGTATTAGTGCGTGTAAGGAACATTTAGATTTTTCAGATAAAAGTAAAAATTATGCTTCAAGTTGAATTGAATTATTCAGTGAGTCTTATGATCGGATAATCCAATTGGATGACTCAATGTATTATTACAGAGGTAAAGTAAAAAATAACTGCTGTATGTATACTCGTATATATCTCCCAATTAATTTGGAGAATCTGTGTATATTCACCTCGTATAAAATAGATAATACAAGGTGAGCAGTATATCTGCCGATTAATTTTCATTAAATCTCTTTGAAAAAAGAATATTGTGTACCAAATATACCTATATCTACTTTTTACTTTTCTTTATTTCACAATTCATATTTTCCTTAGTAACGATAAAAGTGTCAACCTTACCATCTGGTGTCATTTGAACAGTTTTTTGCTGACATTTCCTACTACGCTATTTCAAGTTGTTATCTGGTTATCTCAATAAAAAGTATCATCATTATATTTCTTTTAATATCTTCCTTATCCTACTTCCTGCTCTCAATACAAATTTACATATAATTATTCAAACGTTTTATTTAATTTAATTCAATACTTTACTCTGATATCCCTGATACCCAATAACATTAAAATCGTTACGCCTATGATTTAATCGTCAAACGTCAAATTTCCAACATGACTTCAACTTTGACATCACTTCCAAGCATGTTGCTGTGACGAAGGTGGTCTATTTTCTATCGAAACGGACTCTATGGTTCATTCAATAGCCTTTTTGGTGTGCGTCATCGATTGTTAATGTCCTTCTAACACATTACGTAGGAAGAAACGGAAAAAAGGCAGGTCTGTTATTAATACTAATCAAAATATCACAATAATGAACCGTTTAAATGTATTACAAATGTTAATCCTAATTTTTGACTTACAAAAATTTGATTGGTTGGTGTTAAGATTACGCACAAGCGCAACCTATCAATCGGGAGTTCAAAATCAAAATACTATGAAGGCGTTCCTTTCGTAGCGGCAATGTGTCTTACGTCTTTTTCTACTGTCCCACTGACAGTTCTCGTCAGGTCTGTAATTTGTTGTTTACAGTTAGTTATGAGAAGTAAATATTAATCTTATTGTTTTATTTATTTAAATAATAAAAAAATATGCCTAGATACACGGAAAAACATCAGCATTTTGAAAGTTCTCAAATATTCTCAGTTAGAAAAAGTACCTGGTAATTATTAATTTCATAGCTTTTTCGAATTTGGCTGAATACGATCCTGATGATTTCATTTATCAAATTTAAGGTTAGCTATATGTCAAAATAGCAAATAAAATAAACGACATGCCGAAAACCCGAATATACGTCACTAACGATGACGCTCACCAAGAAGGGTATTATTTCAACCATACCATACCACTGTTGGTCTAGAGCAGGGGTCTCCAAACTACGGCCCGCCGGGCCAGGTCCGTCCCAACAGGCCTTTTACCCGGCCCTCGAAAAATAAAACTACATACCTAGGACTACAACATATAAAAAATTTAGACATTTAGTTGAAAAATGTGAAATATGAAAAAGTGAGCACCCAGTATAGTTGGCCCTCCTGGACTTACCCTAGCTATCAGTTTGGCCCTAATGCTGAAAAGTTTGGAGACCCCTGGTCTAGAGAAAAAACTTCACTTATAACCTCACAATAATCGTGAATCACCCTGTATAATAGAACTTGATTAGTCGTCTAATTCTAGTATTTTAAAGCAGACATTTATTATTTGAATATTATTTGTAGGTATTGCAAATAAAAATTAGTAGTTCTTGCTGCCTTTATTACTGTTTTTAACTATTCTAGCTCAAGCCTGGTAATATTTATTTTGATCATGTCTACCTTGAAACTAGCCAGACCGCTTTAATAAAAGTATACAATCTCTACATTTTTATTCAATTTGAAATATATTATTTTGGAAATATTAATATTTACTTGGATACTTGGTACGAATCAGTTTTACGTTTCTTTTAATGAATGAATCTTTCGAGATACATTTAGCAGCTTTATACAGTTATATAAGTATAGCAGGTTTATTAAATTTGGATAAATTTTCGTTTATACTCCGCCGTCGAACTTGAAACCACTTAAAAACAACAATACTGGTTAACACTTCCTGCATAACTATTTGTTACAGGAAGTAGGAGGATTTGCGTACAAAACAATAAATTAAAATTAATTTTTTTCCCAACATGACCTTCACTTCTTTAAACGATTGTATCGACTAGTTTCATTAAGTATTCAAGTAAAGATATAACACGGTGAAACTGTTTACAATATGTATTGAATAGAGAACTTTTTGAAAGAGCACACCAAATTTGTAACGTATGCACAATTTGATTAGTTTTCTGATGGTATTTTAAAGTCTATTTCACAATATTTCGCTCACTCGGTATTTGGTATCTGGATTTAATAATAAAAATTTATAATTCCCTTAGTGTGCAGTAAATAACAGAAACGGTAGAATTTATATTCAAAGACTAAATATTATTTTATATAAGATGTAAACTAATCATACTATCAAGATTTATTTTTTCAATCAAACGAGTACAATACAATACAGTGCTATTGTTATCGGTCTAACGACTACCTGCTGCGGGGTTTTTCTCTTGAATCAATCATGTTGGTGTAAAGTGGAAACGAAATATCTTGGAATGGAGTATACCTTGTATAGTTCGTTTCAAAATGTACCAAAGTATTGGAATGCAATAATCCTTCAACAAACAGATGTTTATCGGATATTACAAAGTTGTACTCAACTTTACAACATATTTTACAACTGTTTAGTGTTTAATATAATCATTACCATAACTACCTACATTCAATTGATTATATATATTTTATTTATTAAAAAGGATTTAATAATTTCATTAAATAGATTCAAACTTTTTAAAAAGAAATGTTATTGTTATACACTTGTTTAACAGAATGTACTCACAGAATGTACTATAAAAGTTTGAGTGAATTTGTTGAGGTAAGTTCGTAGATTTATTTTTTTTAATCTGTTATTGGTTATGTGGCTAGTGGTTTTGTTATATACAGTGTGTAGTATTATTATTTATTTTTTACACAAAAAATTTGTTTCTTCATTCACTGGATAAGCAGCCAAAAACACAAGTGAACCCTTTTAGCACAGGTTCCGGAAAACTGCCATTTTCAAGGCTAAAATATTACAAGAAAAGAAACAAGGTCAAAAGTTTTGAATTTAATTATTAAACTTACTTGCAAGTGAGATTATAAAGTAACACACAAATTCAAGAAAACAATTCATTTTTAAAATAATTTTGAAAGTTAACTTGGCATAATTCAATATTTAGTATGGTGTACAAGATTATATTTTTTTTATTAGAATTTAAGTGCCTCGACCATATACAACTATGGCCATTGGCACTATACCAAAGACATACATAAATACAGTATCTTAAAACATAAAATATGTAAGATATCATTCTAGTTCATATTTTGTGGTAGAGGTTAGTTGTTTTGAGGAATTTCAATGTCTTTCGAATTTCAGCGCTGCAGTTTAAAAGTTTTTTCAGGTTTGGTCCAGGCGCTTATACAGGGTGTATTCCTTGCAGTCGGTGAGAATATGATTAAAGGTTAAAGCACTATTGCAGTGTCGGCAGACGGGAAGGTTTTCAGAAGACATCAAGTAACCATGGGTGTATCTGGTATTGTTGATCCGCAATCGTCTAATGACAGCAGCTTCTCTCCTGGTTAAGAAATCGAGGGAGAGACAGCCGATTAATGGTTGTATATCGCAAAGAGCTGTTTTGCTGTTGTGTCAAAAATTTTGCCAGGACTCCTGACAGACTTTTTGAATAATAGTTTTATGCCATATGGGAGCTGGAACGTTGTTGTGGTGATAGAAGACGAGGCTTCTTTAGCATGGTGGTCAGCGTTTTCATTGCCAGTAATTCCAATGTGATGGGAGCCAGATAAGACAGACTGTTACATCACGAGCTGAGAGAGTTTGATAGATGTCATGGATGTTTTGAACTATTGGATGGTCAGTAAAGATAGTATTGAGTGAATTAATTGAGGAAAGTGTATTATGTAATATTAGTACAGTCAGTATTTTTTTCAAATATTTTGTTAGGAATTTTTATTTTTATATTTTATCTATATTCAAATTATGTCTCTGTCCATAAAAATTATTAATGCCAATAAAACTTATCTCTCTCTGGAAGACTATTGGATAGAAATGGGTAGAAGAAAGAGGACACAATTGACCTTTAGGAATGTCACTCCAGTACACATAAATTCCGTTTCCGATATAATTGAGGCGTTCCATACTTAAAACTCACTCTGTATGCTTGGACTTGGAATCAACGCAATTGAATATGAATAATCTGGTGGCTAGAAAATTGTCACTTTGTATGCTGTTAACTATTAATGTACAGAAACATCGATCATTTACATTTTTCGAAATTACTGATAATATTCAATAAATTGAATATTGTGAGAATTCTACAGGTGTATAATTTCCAATGATACAACTTTATAAATTAAGCCCTTTACAAAGTAAATATGCATAATATCAATAAGTAATGAACAATTCGATTAAATATTCAACCGATAATGTAGATGTCATAAATTAACTAATTTTGTATATTCATTTTTATGTTTGGGAATGTATTCAGAATCGTGCCCTCTTGAACTGACACGACAATCAATGTTGTTTTATCAATTTTCCAACGCGTGTAAAGATATCCTATCTGCTTTTAGAAACACGACAACCCAATGCAACACTATTTTGTATTGTACATTCCGAATTATTTAACAAGATATATGACACACTTTAAGAGGAATGGCTTCTTAAAAAATCTAGTATACTCAGATGTCGAAGGTTTTACGTTATTTGTGGTGAAAGGAAAACATCCTTGTGAATTATGACTAATGCCAAGGCATTTAGATACATTATTTGAAGTAGTGATCCTTTTCTAGTTTTACAATCTTGTTAAATTTAATATTTCTAGCAAACTATATTTATTAGATAGGACCCATTAACGGAGATGTTACAAGATCATGTTGGAAAACAATCCGACACATCTTCGCAACGTGAAAACTCTGTAAACACTCGAAATTCACCAGATGTAGGTTCTTAGTTCGAACAGTTCCTTTTCCCCGCCTAGGCCCAACTCATCTGAGGAGAATGTGACAGAATATACATAGCAGTTGTATGGAGAAGAGTAGGTAAATTCAGATGGTTGTATTATCATTTGTATGTATGTATGTGTGTGTTTTGGGTTGACATTCACTGAGACCTAAAAGATCTATTGTGCCCCCTTACTTCTACTCAGTTTCTGAGGGGAGTCTCAGAAACTAGTAGTTCCTTTAGTCCTATTTTCCGGAGGAATTTTAGGATGTCTGCAGGCTTCAACTTGGGCAAATGTTCCTCTTCTATCCAGTAATCTCCTAGGTACTCTGTTCTAGGATTCTGTAGTGCTGTGTAGTTGGAAAGTATGTGGATGGAGGTTTCTTCTTCCATTCCACAAAATCTGCATTCTCCTTCCTCCACTATTTTGAGCTTTTTCAGGTGCCCATTCAGGCGACAATGTCCCTTTAGGATCCCTGTTAAAAATCTTAGCGCAGTTTTATCATTTAGTTTCATTCAATTTAATCCTTACAATCTGTTGGAGATCCTGGCTTCCCACTCTATCCTGTCCTTGAATGTAAATTTTCAATCCTATATCTGCATGATTTTGTCCTTTTTTAGGATCTCCCGTACTTCCATCGTTGTCTAGGTCCTGTTCTCTATCTATGCCATATTAGTTTTATAATTTCTGTAGAGTTTCGTCTTATAATATTAAATACTACCACTGATTGATACTACCAATTGAAGCCTCTGTCTCTGTCTTTATTCATCTTATTATATTTTCTCGTTCTATATATTTTTTTAACGTACTTTTTCATCTCGAGTCACAGAATTGTTCTTGATATTTTTTTCCAAGTTTTTTTTTCTGTTATTTCAATGGTTGTTTCCTCTCGTTGAGTATTTTAAGACCAAATTACAACTTGTAGGCGACAGGTCTCCCTGCTTTACAAATCTATTGGAATTGTAATTTTTTTGAATATTACTTTGATTGTTTCAACAAATCTCTTAGTTTCTTGGATTCTCAACGTTTCTAATTATTATATCACTTTAACTGCACCAAAAGCACTTCTAAAATCAATAAATTTATCATTATCATTACTTCGAGAGATTAGTTAGTTGCCATTATCTCGAGACAGGAATGAAACTTCCTACCGAGGTTTGTATAATATCTTATTTACAACCATCATATCCTGATCAAAATTATTAAATCTTTGTTTCGTTCTGAACACACCTAAAATATTACATTTGACAACTACTGTCACCAATATAAATAAATGTCCAGATAAAGTCGGATGGATATTAAGTTCGCGAATAATAAAACAAGTAAAATGTCATGTCTCCGATGAAGAATTGATGGATTGTACCCCTCCAGAAATAGGTATTATAATATTTATAAATGTGTTATATTTTTAAATATAAAAAATATTCATCTAAAATAGATTAACGATCACATTATTTTAGATGGCGGGAAGTGATCGATGAGGGCGGGAAGTACAGGTGCGTAATATGACACTTTCTAACCTTCAATGACGTTAGTAATGACACCATTACATATATGGTTGTGAATAATAGTATAAAACTTACCTGTTCAATATTTAGCCTTAAATTCCTATCCCCTACGCCGCTGTGTAGCCTTGACGAAGTCGATGACGTCACCGATATCGACGAAGGTTGTCCCAAGGGTGGCCCCTTCGCCGGTAGTATACCGTTTGTGCGATGACTTGTGGTACTACTCGTGCTGCCATGCTTTACAGGTTGACCAGGATAACCACCCCTGCCACCGTACGGGGGTTTTCCTTCGGCATTTTTCATGTAACCGCCCCGCTGATGATTCGAATGCTGTGGTTGATGGTGAGGTTTTTTAAACTCTGGCCGTGAATCGGGGAGTGGTTGATGTCTGAAATAAAAAATATATATACATTAATAATACAATAGTTGAAATTGTACATATCAAATTATTGATAGAGTTCATAGAATAACCTTCTTGGTGTGCGTCATCGATTGCTAAAGTCCTTCTAACACATTACATTGGAATAAATGGAAAAAGGCAGGTCTGTGATTAATCCTGATCAAAATATCACAAAAATGAACCGTTTAAATGTATTACAAACGTTAACCCTAATCTTTGACTTGAAAAATTTGATTAGTTGATGTACAGATTACGCGCAAGCGCGACCTATCAATAGGGGGAAATTACATCTCTCAAAATAGGATGCAGGTATCTTTCGTAGCGGCAATGTGTCTTACGTCTTTTTCTCATGTCCCACTGACAGTTCTCATCAGGTCTGTATTGAATAGTGAATATTAATCTTATTGTTATGATTATTTAAATAATACAAAAATATTGCTAGATACACGGAAAAATATCAGCATTTTGAAAGTTCTCAGGTAATTTCAGATAGAAAAAGAGGCTGGTGATTATTAATTTCATAGCCTTTTCGAATTTGGCTGAATACGTTACTTTAGTCACGAGTTTTCTGAGGCAGCGGAACGAGTGCCTTATGAAACGAGTGACTAAATATGTGTTTGACACTAGGTGCTCACTATACTTTTTCTACACTCGTAGGAAAACATAATTATAATATATTATTTTAATTATATTCACAAAATGACAAAGACTGACGTGTTATTCAAAAATCATATGACACAGAAGTAGAAAATTATCATGGAATATTAAATACAAATTACAGAATTACTTGAATTACTTGATGTTTAAGAAACAAAAGATAAACAAGATGTGACTTTCTGCACTTTAAACACTAGTGTCTAAAATGACGTTTTTCGAATGTCAAACCCGTGTTTTAGATGCGGTTTTAGTGACAGAAGTAGAAAATAGTATATTAAAGTATAAGTGGATATTAAGGTCTCCAAAACACGCGCAATTTTTCGAGCAAGTGTTTTAAACACCAGTTATCCACGAATACTTTACGCTATTTTTTTTTATTCGTGCACTTTGAAATTATAAATACTAGTCTATAACTACTACAACAACAAGAGATGGAAATCATAGATGGAAATAAGAACTAAATGTCAAATGGTTGAATTACCTTTCGTTGTCATGGAAATGAGAAAATAATTTGTATTTTGATGGAAATTATTGAGTTCTGAGAATGTCAATAGTATTAATTTAAATACCATTTCCTAAGATTTGAAAAATATTTATATTTCAAACAATACCAACATTGTTAAAAATTGTTCGTATAAAAGTTTTGACGTTACAAACTACTCCCGTCAGAACAATAATAAAAAAATTGTCATTTAGACATGATTTAGACCATAGATTTAGACTTCGTTTCTCGAGTTGTTGATGTTGCCACGGTAACTTTAAAGCACGCGCGTTTTTTAAAGTTCGATTTAAACACGCTGAGTCGTGCTTTTTTTTATTCTGTTATTTAACGTCGGTCTATTTCTGCGACTGTGGCTAATCACCGACGCCGGGAGCACTCTACCCCTAACCGGAAATTTAGGCGAACCCACTAGTGTTCCAACCAGTGGTAGCGTTCTTTAACGAGCCCAACATCCATGGACTCGGGACCTCGGTTTTACGTCTCCTCCGAAAGACGGCATATCTACATTATACCTCGTGCTCATTGGTATAATGCCTGCGAGCTGTGATATGCTAGTCCGCTGCAGGCTGTACGGGCCCCGTGCTTTAAATAGGTAAAATGGTTCACCAATAAAAAAAACATCTTTAATCACCCGCTTCATTCAGAAAACTCGTTACTAAAGAAGTAGTTTAAGCAGATGCAAATACTTTTTCGAAATTCCAAAAAAAAAGTTCACATTTCATGCTGTGGTAAATGTGAATAGCAGTTTTTTCATGGTAAAACAACATAATTGTATAATTTAATGACGTTAATAAATAATAACACGCAAAAACATAGAAATCAAATATTAATATAATTTAATTATGTACTTTCCATGTTTATACAGAATAATTATTTTTTCCAAATTAATAAAGGCGATAATTTGTTCTCACGAATGTATGTAATCAACACGATTTCTACTGTAGGTACTTAAATGTCAAAATATACAGGGTTGATGTAAAATATGGAACAAAAGCACATGATATTTTAAATCGACTATATTTATTGAAGTGGACTTGTGTAATATAAGTAAGATGTATAGACAAGCACAAGAAAACAGGTCGGTAGTACCTATATTTGGGCGAAATCTGGCATGCTACACTCGATAGGAATGGGCCCATAATGCTTTGAAATTATTTGAAAAAAAAAATGTAATGTTGATTATAGTTTGTATCAAAGTATATCGTCTTCGCTTTTGCCGGCCATCATAAAATTGCAATAAATGCAATTGCAATAAATCATAAATATGGCCAATAATAGCTGTAGAAGAGATCGCCAGTGGCGGACAATTTAAAATGATTTCAAAAAGAATCAAATTCACAAATATCTATCCTTTTGTATTCTTATCGTACATCCTTTGTTTTTTATTTAATGTGAAGACCATTTCCCAAAACTTTTTTTCTTTTTTTTCCTCCTATACTGCGTCAACCAATAGGGAGTTCAGTATTTACAAGGATAACAGTAAAACTACCAATTTATTGTTCATCTGGTTTTTAGAAAACTCAAGGAATGGTTAATTTGGTCTCTGAGAGCTAACTGTAAGGTGTTGGGGATCCTATGGATCTTATTCAGGTAGGTTTAGTTTGTTCAGCTCTTGAAGTCGGTAGGGAAGGGGTTTCTCTCAAATTTGTCACTATTTCATGCATTTTGTTATGAATCTCAAGGTTCCAGAGATTATTAAATACTATTAAGTTGAATAAACTATATCCAGGACCGCCCTTGCCTTGTCACTCGACTTTTGTTGGGTTGCCGCCAAAAGTGGAGACGATATACTTTGAGACAAAGTAGGTATACGATAAGAATATGGACGCTAATATCTCTAAAGAATGGTTTGAATTTACAATGATCCCAAATTTGGAGAAAAATAGTGTTATAGTTGAAAGAAAATTAATATACAAAATTTCTCTGTGATGAAATTCAATATAAAATCTTTGTTAGTGGTTTCTAAGGAAACTAAGTTGTTTATTTATTTATTTAACTGTCTAAAAATTATTAAAACTGTTTCAAAAATTTAAATGAGTATTATTAACATGATTAATACAAGATTTGGAAATAATTCAATAAATGAAATGGAGAGTACAATTAAGCAAAGTATACCGCGAAATACAATGAAGACAAAAAAAGTCTGTGTGGGAACAGTTTAGAATGTTTCTGAACGCACGTAATTATACGTTAGAAAAGGATACTTCTGAACAAGTTATAGCAAAAATTCTTGAAGATTATGGTTTTAACATGAAAAAAAGAGATGGAACTGATTATACTGAAGCTAGTGTGAAAACACTTTGGAATACGACTGCTCAAATGGTTCAGGAAAAATATTTTCTAGAATTTAACATCAAAATTGATCCATTACCAATAAATTTGCTAGATTGGCCAGGAATACAAAACTTAAAAAGCTTCAGGCTGAACCTGAAACCAGAAAAAGAAGTTCTAACGCGTTTACCAAAGAAGAATTAATGGAAATGGTAGAAAGCTATTCTGAAGATAATCCTGATGGGTTACAAAAAAGTTTTTTCATTTATGTTCGTTAAAATTAGCATGGCGTGGAAATGAAGCTGCTAATTGTGATATTAATTACTTTAAAAAAGAATATGATAATAAAGGTAATTTTACTGGCAGGGAAGAATATAATCCAATCTTTTCCAAAACGACACAAGGAGGATCAAAAGCTTTATCTGGCAGTAAGTGGCTGGTAAGAAATAATGCTAACAACAATTTGTGTCCCGTTCGTTTATTTTTAAAAATTATTGAAAACTGAGAATCCAATACTTATCTAACAACAACAAGATTATTTTTAACAGTACATCCAAATTGGGAGAAAGGAATATGGTACAAAACTTCACCATTGGGAATTGATACAATTTCAAAGTGGACGAAAATATCGGCAGAATCAATTGGTATAGACACAAAAAAAATAAAAATAACCAATCATTCACATAGAGTTTCTGCAAAATCTGCATTAGCAAAAGAAGGAGTTGGTGAACAAGAAGTAATTAGGCTTACAGGACATTCTTCTGCCCATTCTTTGAAACCATATTTACAATTAAATGAAGAACACCATTTCCAACTTATAGAGAACCTTCGAGAAAATAAAAATAAAGAAAAGGAATCCTCAGTTTCTGACTTAAATTCATCACAGGTTATGATGCAAAACAATCCCCAAAATAATGCTACAACGTACAATTATGATAATTGTACTTTTTACATAAATAAGAAATTTTTTTTCATAATGTTATCATTTTTTTGGCTTTGTATAATTGAAGTTGGCAATAAATAAAACGTTTAAACATATGATTTTTTTAGTTTTTTTCTCGTGAAATAGTCATGTCGAATACCACTCAATTAAAAATTTTGTAAGGTGAAATTTTTCTCTTGTCGTATTCAAGTTTGTTGCTTTTAGGTAATTTTGCTCATGACATTTAATCCAAAACCACTCGCCTGACGGCTCGTGGTTTTGTTAAAAATGCCATTCGCAAAATTGCCAAGCAACAAACTTTCATGACAATCGAAAAATTTTGCCGTGGTATTATATATGACAAGAGACAACCAATTGTCACTAATATGGGTGCCGACACATGAGGGGATTACAGGGGGCAGACCAGCTAGCTAAAGAAGGCTCTAAGGGAGCCTTCACAGGTCCGGAACCATTTTGTGAAATCACATAGGATTACATAAGAGCGGAAGTCGGGAACTGGCTAGTTAAGGAACACCAACTCAAATGAAGGCTGACACAAGGACACCTTCATACAAAGAGTCTACAGAATAAGTTAGACAAGGAACTCTCGTACAGGCGGTTGAAACTGGGTAAGAGAAATTTGAAGATAGTTACCGACCTGGTGACTGGACACTGTACCCTGAGGGAGCATCTGCACAGGATGGGCAAAGCTAGTGAACCTATGTGCAGAAAATGTGAACTCTACGATGAAACACCTGCTGACATACTCAGCTTCTGTGAGAACTTACAAGGACTCAGACGGAAGCACTTTGGAGTGGAAATAATACCATCACAACTACTTAAGATCCCTCCAGATAAACTGGTGGCTATATAGAAGACACAAAGCTTCTGGAATGGAAGTTGGTGAAGTTGTCAGAACCAAACATGAGCCCCGGAAAATATGCGAACTAAAATAAGGTCATCGCAAGCAGCCAATCAAGAGCCAATGTTAACGATTGTCCATTAGTAATTGTTAAATATAATCGAAATAATATGACCGAGTGATTTCATCAACATACATCATTTTATTCATTCTGTATCAGTGTTGTCAATGCGAGGATGATTATCCGTTTTTTAGACAATTTCACTAATTTGGATCCAATAGTTTTTCGAATATTTTGTAGAATGGATATATAAAATGGCTATTGTTTTGGGGGATTTTCCATATTGACTGGGGTCGAAGACTTTATTTAGATAACCAATGTGTCCTTTTGGTAATTTTGACAAATTCTGATTATTTGAGTAGTAAGTTCGGGTAATTTTTATTTTTGCATCGGCAACACTTAACTTTCGGCAGTTGAGAAAAATAAACACTGGAAAAAATTAAATTTCTATATATACCAAATAGGTCACACTATTCATTTGAATTAAACAAAAAGTTAACAAACGGCATTCGACGGCTCTATTCCTAAAGATCCTGATGTATAAGCAGATAGATGAAGGAATAGGCTACATAACCAGTTCATATTTTGTTGCTTTTCATAAAAACTTGACCCTTCTTTTTCATGACATTACTACAGAATCATGTAATTTGAGAATATAGACATTTAGGGCAAACTGTAGTTTTATTTTTGGTCCAATATAAATTTTTTTATCAATATTTAGAGTTACATTTTTAGCAAGTTTGACTTTGTTTACATATCTCTTGACAGTTGACATTTTATAGTATCGATATTTGGTGATCGATTCAAAATATCGATTGTTACTACAAAAATACAACTACAGCGACATGAACACGCCCACCAGGGCTCACGTTTGCTTCTGCCAACTGTAGATAACATGGTAATGGTACAAAGATTCAGTGCAAGTGCCTGGGCTGTTGAGCCCAACCCACGTATGAATGAATGATGTTTTAAGCCGATTCTCAACCAAACTGGGCTAGGCCAGTGTCAGGCTTTTCCGTTTGTTTTCCTCATCGGCTAAATATCGGTACGATCAAAGAAATCTCCGCAACCGAGGGTAGCAGCTATCATCATATTCCAAGCTTTTCATCTCACACTCCAAAAAAATTACGCTTTTTAATAAGTATAGGCATATCATAATCTACCCATTTTAGTTCGCAAGTAAAGTAACTCCTATCACATTTTGTTTTAGTGTCGCCGCCACCTCCTCGGGCTATAATTAAAACACCGTTGATGGAAATAGACACAACAACAAAAAAATTCCCAAGTAGCGACTGACTGTTTGACGCCGCACAGCATAAACTGATAGAATCTGGGTTAAGCGAGAACGATAATTTTCTGTATCAGTTTGGTAAATATTGACAGTGTCAGTTATCTGTCAGCGAGACTTTATAATAATAGGGTTGCAATTTGAATTGTTCTTACACTTTTCATTGGCAAATAAATGAGTGTGGTGGAATTTAATTCAATTTTAAATTTGTATATCATTGATTGTCATATCTGAAAATCGTGTTATAAGGTGGAAATGTCTTTGTATCAGGATTAAGAGAGAATCTGATCTAGTGTACTCTTTTTAGATTTCCAAGCTTTCGTAAATATTTATTTACATCTTCACGGAAGCTAATCGAGAATGTATCCTTGATCTTATCATTGAGGAAAGCGTTAAGCAATTAATTCAAAGACATAAATAAATTCAAATAGTATCAATAGCGCTACCTACAAAATTATTTATTTATTAATTTCACGGGCAAGCCCAATGCCGTATAAAAAAAAGTGAACTTGAAATTTTTTCCTTCATAGTAGATCAACCACAAATACAATATACAATTACATTATAAAATACAATAATGGAAATACAATACAATGATAAAAATGAATGAATACAATAATAAAAAAAATTAATAATAATAGTGAAACAAACAAAAATTTGCATGTGCAGCATAAACACTACTACGAGTAATATATTGTATAAAATAAAAACTACGACAATTATACTTAGGAAAGTTTATCTGAAGTAGTGAGAGGAATGAAGTCATTACATTATTTTTTCAATTTATGAATATTAAAACATGAGCACTTTTCCACTTCTTCAAGCTCTGGCAGCGTTGTTCGAACACCATAATTAGCCCTCTGCTTGAAATACAGAAGCGTATTTGCCAAGCGAGACGATCCCTTCATATTTGCTCGTCTTGCAGTATATGCCCGCTCCGGTGCATTTTTTGATCCGTCTGTATACCAGATCAGTTCATTCGCTCTACTAAGTGGTGGTGCGTTCTCTTCTTCAAGCTCCTTTCGATCTTTGATGACAATCTCGAAGTTCTTGCGAAAGATATATTTGGTGGTCATGTGGTCTGTTGGCATTTTGAAAATGTCATCATCCACATGCCTTATCTCTGTGTGTCCACTCCCATGTGCCACGTCATGGTCTGATGCTTTTTCCAGTCGGGTTAGTGCTGCCCTTGCTTCGCACATTATGACACAATGTAGCGGAGGAAGGTCTAGCATTGTCTCCAGCGCCGCTGTAGGAGTAGTCCTCATTGCCCCTGTAATGCCAATGCATGCAAGTCTTTGAACCTTGCTTAGTTTTAGCATAGCAGAGGATTGTCTGATCTTTGGCCACCATACCAGAGATGTCTATGTGATCTTATGTGATTCCTTCGCCGATGCAGGAATAATGGAGTCATACCAAGAGGACTAAGGTTACATCCAGCCTACGGAGGAAGAAAAATAACCAGAATATTGGAAAAGGCATGTTTTGCTATGGTTCGAGAACGCCTTCGGCAACATAGGTATAAAGTATTCAATATCGAACAAGATATCGTAGGTATTGAGGATTTTCTTTTTGATACGGTAACTAAAATTGACTTCGATAAAATAATATCAAATATAAATATAATATACACAATAACTAATTAATCTTGACAACGGTAGCTGGAACGCTACCGAAACGTCGAAATAAAAAATAAAAAAAAAGGTAGAACGTGTCGCGGGACACACGGTAGGAACTTTAGTTCCTTTTAAGCAAAAGTTATGTAATACATCTGACGTTATAGATAAAAAATTTGTATATTCTTTGGTGGTTGAGTAGTAAGCACACCAGACTCTCACGCGGTAGACCCGGGTTCGATTCCCCGCGAGGAATTTTTTTTTATTGTTAATTTTATTTTTAAATAATCATTCTGCTTGATATTAATAACTACAACAGGTAGACGTTTGAAATATTTAGCAGAATATTCATTATTATAGATAATGGTACGGTACCCTCCATGAGGGAGTCCGACTGGCAACATCTACTTATAACAGCATCGTATATTTAAAAAAGGAAACCGTAGCATTATACAAATTGGACATTCGTTTACCACAAAATTAGTGGAAACATAAAATTGAATTATTAAATTTTTAATTTGAAGTTATATTATAGTTTATAGAAATTTTTATTTTCTAGATTTTTTCCTAAGTGGGTCGTAGGAAAAATATGCTGCTCGAGTCGTGTGGATTGTCCATATCGCACTTGAACGATTGAGCACTCCGCCTACGGCGTCGTGCTCCATCTTCGTCCTCGTGCGATATGGCCATCATATCAACACTAGTTGCACAAACTACAATTTCTTTCAAAATATGCCCTTTTACATTTAAAAACTACCTACCAAATGTCAAATCAATTTATCCATCCATTTTAAAGTTGTCGAATTAAAACATTCAAGTTTTCAAAATTTCAACTTATGGAAATAATAGTAAAAATTTATCCGAACAAATTCAAGTAGATCACTAGCACTGCGAATACCAGCTTTAGAATAGAATTTCAATATATCATCGGTGGTTCAGTGGTTAGAATGCTCGCATGGCACACGGGCGACCCGGGTTCGAATCCGGGCAGCAGCATATTTATTATTAAGAATCGCTGCTTCGTAAACGAGAGAGAGACTAAGGAGGCACAAGCACGCAAAAGCAAGGCACATAACGAAGCAATGTAACATAACGAAGCGTAACGTAACGCGTAACGGTCAGATCTTTTGCGTCGCGACCCCTGGTCGCTCAAACATAACCTGGCGTAAAGAACTAAAGTTCCAAAAATATAAAAACATTATTGTGCTCTGATTCCCAAAAAAATTAGAGAGAAAGGGATAAATAATGCCACAAGGAATATACAGAAGATACCATATAAGATGTTAAATAGCAATAAAAGGTCTCTCTGTTTCCTGCGACTCTCGAGAGAAGAAATGCCCAATTGATGCTGCCATGAATTGTAATCCTGATAAGCATTAAGCTTGAATGATATATAGCGAAAAAATTTTTTTAACTTGTTCAATCCTCTTTATGTGAGTTGAGTAGTGAGAAGACCAAACAGATAAACAATATTCAAGATGAGACCCAACTAATGAAAAGTAAAGAACTTTAATAGAATATCTTATGGTAAATTCACAAGTTGTTCTTTTTGCAAAACCCAACATTTTCATTGATTTTTGTATGGCATTAGTGATGTGACAATTGAAACTAAGTATAAAGTAATTCCTAAATCCCTAATCTGATTGACAGTATCGAGCAACTCACCATTAATGTGATAATTAAATGCTATTGTATGATGTGTGCGATGGAAGCTAATTACATGACATTTACTGGTGTTAAGATCCATGCCATTACACGAACACCTAGTGGACAAATTATTCAGTTCTACTTGCAACAATGCAATTGTTAATGATTTTAAAACATTTCAAGTTATCTGCAAATAAAAGGGAGGTGCTGTCATGAAAACAGTTGGTAATATCATTGATAAAGAGATTAAAAAGTAATGGACACAAGTGAGATCCCTGGGGTACTCCCGAAGTAACAGAAAGTTCTGTCAATTAAGTAGCTATTGAATCACTGCAACATGGAACCACATATGCCATATGCATCAAGTTTCTGGACCAAAAGCTCATGGTTCACTTTGTCGAATGACTTGGAAAAGTCGGTATAAATTGAATCAACTTGTAGTCCCTTTTCAAAGGCTTCAGGCAGAAAATCAACATAAGTTAACAAACTCAATACTGTCGATTTACCGTATGTAAAACTAAATTGCTGGGAATTTAGGATCTCGGAACAATCATAAGCGAACAATTCAGTAATAATACTTTAAAAACCTTTGGAACAGTGTTGAGGATGGATATGGGGCGGTAGTTCTTTATTTATTTAACATAATGAAAAACAAACTGTAAGACCCATCTCTACTCGGCAAAACCCATAAACTGCCTGCACGACACTGGCCACCGGCTAATCATATTAATGAATCCTTAACCATTGTGCCGAATTTTACGTCCTATTGTATTTAAGGAGATACAGAACGTGAGAAGAACAATAAAAAAAGAAAGACTCACCCTTATTTACAGTACTTTTGAATAAATAAAAAGGCACTTTGCTAATACGGAAAAAGAAATAGGGTAATTTATACTACGAGTACGCTTATGTGTTTTATAGACTGAACGGAAGTCCCAAGTACACACATATTACCCGTTAGATTTCGTAATAATTATAATTGAAGTAAGAATATCCACGTGTGACATTAATTTACAATCATATGATCGTACAAGCCGTGTGTATATTACGCGGTAATATTTAATGTCTGGGACAACTTATATTCCGGATACGGTTAATTAGGCTTTTCTAAAATTGTGTGCATGTGTTTATTTATTCGCTTTAAACTGTATATACAATCAACATAATAGATCAAGTTGGAAATGTACTAGTGCGAACGATTTAAGAGTTCCTCTTAAGATATACAGGGTGATTGATTATTATGATAAAGCTGTGTAGGACTGTTATCGGGTGAGAAAGTATATTCGGGCCCATTTTAAAAGGTCGTATCTTAAAACGTATTTCAGATATTGAGTTAGTTTTGACATATTTCAAGATTGTAAAGCTACTACCAGAAATGAGTGACTTTTTGAGATAAAGGAACATTCTGTATACTTTTTATTTTTTAGAAACCTTAATCTGCATTCTTTCTAAAGAATAGAATTTGCGAGTTATTACCACTTTTTTTAAATCTAGTTTCTTATGAAATAAAAAGAAAATAGTTATGATACAAGTGCGTGAAGTTGCGAAGAGTTGCGAAAATGCAAGGCACGAACGTAGCGAGTGCCTTTTTCGCGACTATAGTCTGTATAGAAAGTACGAGGAGTAATAAACCCTAATTAAGTATGCAAAACCTTT
>CAJUYI010000941.1:0-16649 GCA_910591695.1 Galerucella pusilla | reverse complement strand
TATATTTTGGTACGTCTATGAAATCTACTTAAATGAATGATTTATTATTCCTCGTACTTTCTGTACAGACTATAGTGCTTCTGTCAAATTTACTGACAGCACGACTAAATTCAAGGCAACTAGATACTAATTACGTTACTAAAAAAGAGTTTTAAATTAAAACCCCATTTAAAAAGCATTGGTCATTTACGCACGCTGTTGGGTGTTATAATGAAAGTCCCATATAAAAAGCCTTGTTCATTTACGCACGCTTTTTAACGTATGTATAATCACAGAATCACACATTTTTTTTGGTTCGTAAATGACTAATTTTAAAGGTGGTCGTAGATAAATAAATTTATTTGAGGTTTTTTAATTTTTCTATACTATAAGTATTAATTAATTATGTCAGATGTTATGTCATTATCACCTACTTCTGTTTCGTCTGTTGTATTTTATTTCTTCACGATAAGTTTTTTACTAGTGTGCGGAGTGTTCAAAGAGTCACTTTTCCGCACTAGAGCGGAAATAGTAGTGATACTTTTCCGCACGCTATTGCAGATGACCGAACGACGGTTTAGCGGAGTTAGTTACACTATTTTTTCTACTAGCATGCGGAAAATAACCCAAAAGTTAACATAAAGAAACATTTATTGTTAAATACATATCAACAAATTAATTATTATTATTTGACATTCATTTGATGAGGCCATTAAATTTTTTTTTAAAATACGTTTTTTTATTGAAAATGATGGTAGAATTATCACACAAATAATATATATTTTAAATGTTCAAATGTCAGTATACTCCACTAAAACTTTACAAACCTATTTTTACTACTAGCGTGCGGAAAAGTCCTCTTTTCCGTACTCTTTTTAGTGCGGAAAGAGTCACTTTTCCGCACTAGTACGGAAAGTAAATGGTCAAGTTTTTGTGGAGTATACTGACATTTGAATATTTAAAATAAATATTTGCTTGATTGTAATTTACCAAATGACTGAAAAATTAAGGATCATCTACCAAATTCGACCTTGCACAATTATGCTTTGTATATTTTTTTGTTTCGACTACCGAAGCAGAGAGACAATGTCAGTCATAGAAGGATAGAAAAGCGAGAGATGGATTTTTATCCGATATTTTAGTGGTAGCAACCGAATTTGAATAAGGAATTGTACGGTCATAAGTAATTTGAGGATTCTGAGATTTTTATATAGTATTCATAAAGCTTCAAATTAGACTTCTTATCAATTAGTTTTTCCATTTAATCCATATTTAATTCTTTACAAGGGGTCCAACTTTGCTTAATAGGTGTAATTACCTCATGATTCGTATTTTTTTCAACAAAATTTGGTTAGCATTTCAAAGTTTTTATTCGATGAGAACTCGTTCAACATTAATCTACATGATATATTTTTTGTTTAATTTTCAATACATCCATTACCTCAAAATTCTTTGCCAAAGATACGATATTTTGTCAAATCGCTGCCGATAGATTCCCCTTAAGAAATTTATTAGAATTCTGCTATAATTTTTAATAAAAAGAAACGTATTTAAATAATTTTTTAATGGCCCTGGTAAAAGCCTCATCCAATTAATGTCAAATGATAATAATTAATTTGTTGATATGTATTTAATAAAAAATGTTTCTTTATGTTAACTTTTGGGTTCTTTTCCGCATGCTAGTAGAAAAAATAGTCTACCAACACGTGTGAAAAGTGACTTTTCCGCCCGTTTATTATTATATCAATGTTTGCTACTACAATATTACTACTGAAAATAAATGTGTGTGCTAGGTTCACTATTTTAATAGTACAATTGTTTAGAATATTTAAATTTTTTATAAATAATATCATTTGTAATAATATTGATAAATATTTGAATATGCGCAGAGGTCAATAGTTTATCGTGTGTAATTTGCAGCATTTTCGTAAAATTGAGTATTTGTTCATCGAATTTTCGATAAAAAATTCAGAAAATTGTCAATTTTTGTCATAAACATAAATTAATAATAATCAATAATTATTTTGCACAGATTGCAATTGTAGATTTATCGGTTCTATTGAATATATTATTTTTCAATTGTCTTTATGGATAAAGATTCTTGAATTTAAAATATTTAAGTTTTACAGTACCTAGGATCATTCAATTAACGAATGTTCATGAAATAGGAAGAACTATTGCAGCTAAAAGAAGGAAGCCAGAAAGTGTCTTGTCTAGGCGCTAGTAGGGAAAGATAGGAAAGGCGATACACACTATACCAGGAAATGTATCAGGGAGCATAATAAGAATTCACAAGACAAATACAAGGGAAAACCTTTTTACAAGAACCATCACTGAAACATACTGGAAAACTGCTTGTAATGAGCAGGAATCAGCTGAGAATTATAACAGATTTCATGACTGAATATGCACCAGTAAAGGGAACAGAAGAACAACGGAGCCATTGCGTGCAGATTATGCAGCTTTGTGGTAATTGAAAAAGTAGTAAATCAAAAACGGTGTGAAATTCCAACACAACCATATTTATGAAAACAATAATAATTCTTGACCTTGAATAATTATATAAGGTCTGTTCCAACTGCAGTCAGAAACTGTCAGAAATGATCAGAGAATAACTGGTCATAGTAAACATCAAGTTTACGTTTGCGTAATTCCTATCACCAATTGCAATCGTCCACTATCTCTGATCGTTTCTGATTGAGGTTGGAACATACCTATATACCTTTATTCAGGGTCGAGCATTCACAGGTTATAACAACAAGGACGAATTCAGATAAGCTGGCCTGCATGATAATAATAACAACGTAATTTTTTATCAAACAATAAAAATGATATATAAAAAATTTTTGTTAAATATATATCATACATTATATGTTACGTTCCCAGCCCGATATTGTACGGCGTCCAGTGGTCGAAACTGGATGATCCTTGAGCGACTTATTTCACTGTTAGTAAATAGTACTAAGAATCAGAGAAGGGGAAGGAAAATGAATTATTAGATTTTTTTTCGAGAAGGGAAAGGAAAATGATTGAGATTTATATAGAAACAGTGCTAAAAGTCAGAGACACACATCAAGAATCATCCAGTTTCGATCACTGGCTAGAGGGATAATGGCGGTAAACTTCTTTGACGATGGAATACAAAAGATGCTCCCATAATGCGATAAGTGCCTTAATATTAATGGGAATTATGCAGAAAAGAATAAGTATGGTCTTGATTAAAACCATGAATCAGCTGAACAGAGTAGTTTGTAACTTCGTTCTACGCAAGAAATGACATGTAAGACACGATTTTTCATTATTTTACAAGCTTTAAAAACCAAAAACCACAAAGGTTAAACATACTGCACGTATTCTTATTTGGAAACTTTCCCAATGAATCGATCACTCTGTATAAATGTTATTAGTTTACCTGCTAGAAGCACCTGCCACCTGTCCGAAAGGATTATGATGTCTGGAATTGGGAGTAGGAGACGGCGGTACTCCTGGACTTGGTGGAACTCCATCCACTCCGATCAGGCCTTCCCCTCGGTGGTCTAAAAGATGTTTTACTCTTTGAAAGTCGCCCAATTTACTTTGAATTTGTTGTGTGACGGGATCTGCTGCGGACGGGTTTACCTGAAAATAAATAACGACTTATTGGATATTTTAAACAAAATAAAATTATTTTTATTTACACAGTTTCTTTATAAATAGTTCAGTACCTATTATTAAAAATAATAGTTATTTAGGCAAAAGGTCAAGAGTTTATTGTAAGCAACGTGAAATTGTCCAACGAGGCCTTTATGCAAAATAGAGTTCAAATCAAATCACCATTTCACATCTGTTATTCTGTCACTGGTTATGTCAAATGTCAGTTATATTTATTTTTGTTGATATTTTTTTATTGTGTATGTCCATGTATGATTAGATTTTTGTAGCATTTCTAGTTAGTTGTAGGTATCTCTATTCTTCTAATTACTTTTTCCACTGACATCAGACATAACTAGTGACAGATAACAGAAATGAAATGGTGACATGCCAAGAGTTCCTAGAATTATTGGCCACCGATATGTTGAGTATTCAGCTAAAAAGTCATTTTAAATTTTTAGATATACGCTTCGGGGGTGTATTCATAATTTTAATAAAGCAATATAATAAAATCTTATGTTTTGAAGGGTAGACCTTAACTGTCATTCTTGTCAGAAAAAACCACTTTTTGTTGGCCATACTGACCTTAGACTGAACTCCTCTATTGCACAACACGTTAAGTGCAACAAGCACTTAGTTTTGCACGAGATGCATACAATATTATTTCTACGTTCATGCAAAAACCAAAAAGGGTGTCAATTAGGGTGCTCTATTTGAATGTTTATGTTTGTCAAGATTACAAAACGATAAGTAAAATGACACTTGAGTACAATAAAGAACTAGTTTTTCCGCTAAATAGAGTTCAATAAAGTCTGTTTTTTGCATGAACGTAGAAAACATTCATAACGTCATTCATTCAACTCTGTATTAATTTATTACATTGATCCAAAAATAAAAAGTTATACGAGATCAAAATCTGGCCGTTTTTTCCTCACCTGGCCATAGTAACAACAAGGATTCACAACGCAATTAATTTGGAAAGGATGCCATCAAATGGTAAGGCGCGTCCACATTATGCCGCTGCTTGCCAATTCGATGTAGACGCGACCGTTTGCACGTGCCAATAAGCCAGCCGTGTGCCAATGAAAACCGCTTGAAGTGTCGGTCTCCTTGAAAGGAAGAAAATGAGAACGGAGAGTGGAGACGTGCCAACCGCTGACCTCTCGTGGCTTTAGTTTTGATTCAGACTGTCTGCCAGTTAGAAGGTGCTTTCAAATGGAGTGGACGAACTAGAAAGTTAATAATCTGATAAATCTATACCGGGATCATCCTGTTTTGTATACGTTTTTAGAGCCGCTGGCTTTGCCAATTGGCATTGCCAACGGCAAGTCGCGGCATAGTGTGAACGAGTCTGGATATAGATGACAATACAGAGTTCCAGAGCAAAACACCTGGAAAACTAATGGATCGCAGAAGAGTTGCTAAACTGAAGCCGATGTTTATTCAAAAATTTCTTCAAGGGAATTAGTAGAGGAATTACTGAGTAGGAAATCCTTTAGGTCCCAGTAACTGTTCATTTCCCATAATCCCAATACTAGGTATCACTAAAATTAAACCCTTTGTAATGCCGCAATGGCGGAACAAAGAGAAATTTATTCTCATCAGAACTATTATTTGATACCTATTACAAATACTTTGCGTCGAATGCTGTTTACTATAAAATATACCAAGCAACATTTTATTTAACGAGTAGTTCATCACCCACCGTGAGAATATCTAGTTTCAGTCATGATTCATGCATATACTAGCGGTGTACTGAACAAAGTGCATCGGTGAGTGAATTAAATGATTCTACTTCCCTTCTATGGAGAAATTAATCAGTAATTTATTTATATGAAAAAGGCGATAGAAATCAAGTTTCGGCTTTGAAGATGTTGCTTTAAGACTAATAGTTAGTTATTTAATTTGTCCGTAGAGAGTAATAGGAAAAAAATGAGAATCATGAAAATACCAATCAAATACCTTTGATTCTACTTAGTAAATATTTTTACAACAATAATAAATTAGATGAAACAATAGAAAATTAAAAAAAGGATATATTGGATGTTTAATCTTTCTGAGTATATTCATCAGGATGTTTCATTTACGAAGATAGGCTGATAGGTCTGAAACCTTTCGGTGGTGTGTAATTGAGAAGGTTTTGATTATTAAGTCCAAGCCCATTCCTCGTTATGGACATTGAAGCGGTCATCTGTATCTGTAAAGTAGGGAAGGTGAGTGTAGGCTCACAACACTTAGGCCACATGTGACCCATTGTACATCCTCCCGAGTGTCCTCCTAGGTCATTGTCCATCCTGTCCTTCCCAGGAAAGTTCTCCTTTATATCGGCAGGTGTAGACCAAGACTCACCGAACACACACTCTCTTATTGACACTCGCATAAGACATACCTGTCAGTTTCAACTTCCTGTTCACACACCCTGCATAGAGGTGTGTTCACTAGCCCCATAGTATGGAGGTGTTTTCTTAGTTGACAGTGGCCAGTCAGAAATCCTACTGTTAAACGTAGTTTTTTCCTGGTCATCGCCAAATATTTCTTCGAAGCTAGCTTCCCAGGATCGCCCGGGGTGATCCTGGCAAGCCTGCATCCTTTTATTCCTTGACGCGGTCATATTTACCATTCTATCACTCATAACGTTTTCTCTATTAACTTCACAGATACCAACGATGAATTTCAGCTGCTTTCACGCAAAGAAATGGCGCCTTGGCCAGAAATGAAGGATCACAATGCGTATGCGCGGACTGTCGATCGCAGCACCACAGCGGCGGAATTTTGTAACGGTACTTGCTTTAATATAAATGAATCCTATATTAATTTGTTATCAGTTCTAGATTATCTTCTAGTTATTTATTCTATTTTACTAAAGCAGTTATCACTTTTGGAGCCATTGCGTGGAGTAGAACTAGCCTATCGACGACGAGAAAAAACCTCTCCAAAATTCAAATACTAGCCTGCATATACATTTCAGGAGTAATGAGAGCATGCCCATCAGCAGCCATGGAAGTGATTCTCAACCTCACACCTCTCCTCTGGAAATTGTTGCAGAAAGAACGAGATAAAGACTAAGTAGGAGGAAATAAAAAAAACACCTCCTTACTTCTTAGAAATAGAAAAAGAATAACTTTTCAAAGAAATTCGTTACGGAGTGAAGCAACAAGAAGGAATGGGATCCAAATACCATTACCAGCCTTGGAAAGAATGCCACTCAATGGTACACAGCGGAAATTCACGCCATAAGAAAGAGCGCCCAGTGCAATATTGATAAAGGATACAGAAGGCAAAGGATTATCATAATGTCGGATAATCAAGCAGCCATTAAAGCACAGAGCTCCCTTGTAATCCACTTCAAAATGGTGTGGGAATGCCTAGGTAAATTCAATGAACTAGGAGAGAACAATATAGCCACCTTACTGTGGACTCCAGGACACACTGGAATAGAAGGAAATGCAATAGCATATGAACTAGCAAAGAGAGGGTCTGAAATACCCTTTCGAGGGACTGAACCCTTTTGCAGAATCAGCTCCAATGTAATATTGGAAGAAATAGGTAAGGCCGAAAAAAAGAGATCTGGCCATTGGAAACATCTAGTCTAGTAGGACTTAGACAATCAGTGACTCTTCTGGGTGACTACAACCTGTTGAGATCAAATAAATGCATAAGTCAAAGTAAAACTGTCCTAACGGAACATTGTCCCCTAAATGGGCACCTAAAAATGCTCAAAATAGTGGAGGAACAATCATGTAGATTTTGTGGCGTGGTAGAAGAAACCTCCATCCACGTACTTATCCTAGGGCACTGCACCTGGGAGATTACTGGATAGAAGAGAGACATTTACCTAAGTTGAAGCCTGCTGATATCCTATAATTCCTCCGGGAAATAGGACTAAGGGAGCTACTAGTCTTTAAGGCTCTCCTGTTTGTTAAAACCAGCTTAACAGATTTAGATTATTAGTTAGATATGTTATTCTAATAAGTTACAAAGGAGGTATAGATATGTATCTTAATTCACCAAATTCACCAAAAAAAAACATAATAGCCTCATTAAAGGATTACACTAATAATTTACAATCGCATACATTTGTACAAATCAATGTTACACTTGTAGGAACTTGATTGAAACGTTCGACCGCTGTCAACGTATGACTATTAATCGAAATCAAACCATCATTTAATGGAAATTCTTGTTATACACATTTATACACATTAGTGCAACGTTTTAATATTCAAAAAGTTCCATATTCAGTTCCAATGACTATTAATTTCAATTATTAAAATTAAAAATAGAAATTCTGATAATGAATAAATGTTAATACGAAGTATTATTGGTTGCTATTATATAGAAACTGTTAACATTGTTGTATTACAAGGTCATTAATTTGTATAATAAAAAACAACTAACAAAGCAAACACACATACTATAAATAATATATTTTTATTCAACATAATTAACAGGTATAATTAAAAATCCGTTGACTCTAGCCGACGGGTTTTTTTTTTCTAAAAGCGTCTCAAAAAACTGCATGTTTTGTGATTTTTGTAAATATTATGGAAAGTTTACGACTACACGACTACATTTTATATCAGGAAACTGCAAATGGACGAATCGATAACTCAATTCAAATAAGTAATCGCTATAGAACTTTTACGAGTAAAAGAAGCTCAACATAATATTGTACTTGCCAACGATAACTGACAACAAACCATGCTTGATGAAGGAACTGCAAGAAGATAAATTGTAACAAGTACACGATTGGCAAAGCCGATTCTATGTAGACGCGACCGTTGGCACGTACCAATAAGCCAGCCAGCCGGAGAATGGAGACGTGCCAACCACTGGCCTCTCGCGGCTTCAGGTGATATTCAGACTGTCTGCCAGTTAGCATGTGCTTTCAAATGGAGAAAGTTATTAATTTGATAAATATATATAGGGATTGTCATGTTCTGTAAACATTTTGCGACTAAGCTTTATAAATGCCAACACTTATCTAGACCTTTTTACAGTCGCTGGCATTGCCAACGGCATAGTGTGAACGCGCCTTAAGAGAAGGTTATCCGTGACGATTTCTTGTAGTACCTTATAATGTCAATCTGGTGATTCTACCCTTGGAAGGTTAAAAGAGGCTCACCGAAATCAGTATTTGTAACGTTACATTTGTAGTACCCTTTATAGGACATTCTAGTATTGGACTGGTCCTCTAGAAGACTGGGTCTCAACCCTATTGAGTAGCATATTTGGGATACATTAAGAAGACGAGCTAAACAGAACTACGGGGAGTTTCTTTTATTCATATGGGTCCCAGGTCACAAAGGAATCGCTGGTAATGAAGAAGCTGACGAACTGGCAAGAGCAGGATCGTCAACCCTGATGAGCGGACCCGAACGGACCAGAACACTGGAAGAATACGCCCAGGCAAACACATGGGAAGAAATTCATAAAAGAACCACCAGAAAAAGTAGCGACAGAGCTGCTCCCAATAAGCAGGAACAAACATAATGGGGCTTCTTAAGGGACACTTTCCCACAAAGGAACACCTGAACAAAATAGGGCTGTATAACGGAGACCCAACATGCGGAAGATGCAAAAAGGACACCGAAACAGCTCTGCACATATAATGCAACTCCTGGACCACAGGAGGCAGAAACTGTTTGGAAGACCTCAAGTTACTCCAGAAGACTTCTACAACCAGCAAGTGGAGAGCCTGTATGAGCTTATATAGGGAACGGATTGGCTGTATAGGCTGTAGTGAGAACTCTAGGAGGATCCACAATAATTTATATTTTTATCATACCCTGTATATCTGTGAAATTTCAATTAAAAACCATCCCGAATTGAACGTTTCTTTCAATTCACGCAAACTGTTATTGCTCTTAAGTAAAATAAAAACCTTGCAGATAAAGAAATTACGAGTTGTATTTTTTGTTAATTATAATATATAAAGAAAATGAGTTAACTTATCGTTTTTGCTAACCGCTCTTCATGTGCCTCGAGTAAAATTTTAAACGACCACTCATAAAATTACATAATAACGAAGTCACCTGGTATACGTAGATTCTCAATATATTATAATGTTTTCGTGTACATGACACGAAAACTTTTTGTTATTTAAGTTTCAGGAAGTGTGGAAGTCTGATATTACCGTTGTAGTAGTCACGAATTGGCATGTCAAATTACACATGGGAGCAGGGACGTCTCGGCTCCTATTTGTTTACTACTATGGCACTGTATAATGGATGATATTGCAAATGTGGATCGAGATTAATGATGTAGACACGAAAGTAAACTCTTGAAATTCAGATTATTTTTGATTTAGATTATTAAAATGATTTTCTGGCACATTGTAGGCAATTCATTAAAACAAGCATTCTAAATTTTTGGAGAAATAATTTTGAAAATTTATTATTGGGAAAAGTAGAATTCGATAGATGGTGCTCTGAAATGTCAATGTCATCTTAAGAACGAGTAAAACAAATCAGTTGCCGTATAAGCCCTTTGATATTTAAGTGGTTTTATTTTGCTGTTTTAGTTATTTTCAGTGTGTGGTTTGTAAAACTTTTCCTTTTTCTTTGATTGTGCTTTAGTATTTTGTCTTGTTAAACTAAATTTTGACTCCTAATATTATTATTTTTGGAGTAATAGGTATGGTTGATATTTGTGAAAAGTGCAACAAGCGTTCAATTAACTGTTTAGTTTTAGGTCTGATTTCATGTTTTTATTTTATTTTTGATATAGTCATATCTACAAAAATTGCAGGGAAAGTACGTTTTGTATTGTGTAATATTTTAAATCTTTAATACCGACTCATTTCCTCTTTGATCTGCAATGAAAACAAAAAATAGAATAACATAACCTCTTCCATAATATCTCTGATTATATAAAAATATTACCTGAGAAATGATGACAGTTGAGTTAAATAGAAAAATACAGTTTTAAACCACTGACACAAAATTAAACAAATAAAGTACGAATTTACGGTAATTACGTTGATTTCAATATAATACAAAAACAATGCAAAACGAATTATTTTACTCGTTGCGAGAGTTACAATTTTTTCCGTCAGAGGTCTCATTGAATTCTACTTCGCTCAATACTGGTTGAATTTAAATAATATTTATGTACCGTTAATTCTAAACACCCTCTAGGGTAAACTGAGGGCTACAAAATTTTTTCTTTGTAAATGATTATAATTTCCCGATACTTTGTTTTTATCTATATTTAACTCTTTACAAAAGATACAAATTTTTAAAGAAAACTAAAATTTTGGCAACGAAGTTATTAATTCTTATTATCAACAACAATTATAAAATTAAAATTAAACCATACAACAAGTAACAAATTAATATCACGTGATTCCTCCTCGTGCTTTTGTAACAACTTGGATTCGTCGAGATACGCTTGCTATTAAATTATTTATAATCTGATATTAACTTATACTTAAAAAATTGTAGTTTTCATTAAAAATTTTGTATCTTTTGTAAAGAGAAAGATATTGCAGTGAATAAAAAAATAACAATGTCTTTCTACAAATTTGCAAAGAAAAAATGTGTAGCCCTTAGGTTACCCCACAGGGTGTTCAGAATTCACGGTACAAAAATATTGTCTCATTCCATCCGGTATAATAATTTGTCACTTATAATTGCACAAGTGGTTTGTATTTTACTGAATACACTACGAGGACATTTTCCTACAGCCCACACTACACTTGGGATGAGGAACTCGAATAAAGATGCATATTATATTATAAATATATTAGTAAAAAATTTTAGTTTTTTTATGAATAGACGGAATTTAACGGAGCATAATTTTTTAACGAATGCAATTCAACACAATCCGATATTTTCGGCACTACATTCAGATCATTAATTTATATATTTATATTTTATTTATAATTTATGTATTTTTGATTTTGAATCAGTAATTTTATGAACTTTTCAAAACATGTAGAGGTGTACCTATAATAAATAGGGAACTCTAACAAAAAAACAACTAGGGCCCTTTTTAATGAAACTAAAAATATTTTTAAAATCCATGAGATTTTTTTTAAGTCAAAATATAAGTCTTACAACAACCATATCAAATAATTAAGTGTCCGTCCGTTGAATCATGTCAGAAAAAAACTTAATATCACTTTTATGAAATATATAGATATTATTTTTATATAAAAAAATGACCGATTTTATCAGCTAAAGTTAAATTATAAAAAAAACTTTTTCCAATCTTTCACCTATTTTTTTCAGTATTACCCTGTATAGTTACAAGGTCGGTGCAATGAAAGAAAATGCTTATTTTGCTTTCTAAAATAACATTTAAAAAAATTTTGTTGGTGGCCAAAATTCATGCGAGATGTATTTTACATTTTACTTCATCAGATTCTAACTATACAAACTATAGCTGAATTAGACCTTTCAAGAAAATAATTCAAAAAAAACGTAGTAAATACCTTTTAAGTTTCTCATTAAATATTTTCTAGGGATATTAAGAAATTAAAACACTCAACCAGAAAAACAAACGAAAATAAACGTCCAATGCCGATCGATATAATAATGAATTCAAATTATAAACCTTTTATTACAAAACATAAAATTGAATTTCGTTCAACATAATATATAATTATTAAGATCAAACATTTGATAGCTGTGTACATTTTCTCGAGGTTTATTGTACTTATCGTAAATTATTTCTTCATATTTCACGCTCCTTAATGGCATTCTGTGGTTGAAGAATTGTTAAAACGTTTAGGCGAAAAATAGAATTGCGATACAGACTCTTAAGTGTTTCGAAAGTTTGTTGAACTGTACAAAAAATACTGTCCTTTATTCTATATCTAACGAGTCTCCATGTATGAACGGATATAAAATTACTATGAACACTATTTTATTTTGATTTTAAGATGTATGTATATTGGGGTGACATTCACTGAGACCTGATATTGAGATTACAAAAAAGGCAAGGAATAACAAATGGCTACAGAAAGGACTTTAGAAATCAAGTTGTGGAAAGTCAAAAAAGTATGTAAGGTTAGTATTGGTGGTGAGAAGGTCCGTTAGGATTTCTACCCGGACTCGTAGGAGTATTGGATGAAATTCCTTAATTCTCTTGGGTCCTCCGCACTTGAGGCGATCAGCGACGTCACAATGTCCTCGTTAGTACGATCCACTCGAGGCAAAGCAATTGGACACAGCCCAAATCATGTGAATCGTCAGACTTTGCGTTATGGTCTGTTGTTATATTTAATTATAACATTAAAAATTTAATAAATAACCTTACTGACAACATACAAAAAATAATATATCGATATGGTTGGATAGATATTTAATGGTCCTTTCAATTGTTGTATTGCAAGACTCACTTTTCTATTTAATAATTTTATTGATTACGTTATCATGCTCACATAGATGAATTCAAAAATAAAAAATTATTTAAAAATATTAGACGAATAAGTTTAAATCGACCTAAATGTAGGCCAAGCAAGGAGCATGAGAGTATAGTAATTTTTGACAAAAATCCTAGACATTGCGTAGTATCATTTTGATATGTTTTGGACACGCAGTCATTTGTTGTTAACATTTAAAACGAAAAAACCCCATTTTTTATCTTCTGTAAGTTCCTTGTGGCATTACTTATTGTTTTTTCTCTTATTTTTTTTGGGAATCAATCCAAAATAATGTTTTTTATTTTTTATAAATTGAAGATATATAAAATACGAAGGAGTCGAGCAAGTCAATCGGATAATTAGGAACCGAGAAAATCAGGAAAATCCGGAAAATTAGTCATTTTTTTGAAAATTCATATCCTATTCATTTTTCAATTGCAAGAGCTGAAACTTGGTACAAAAGAAGCTCTTCGTATAATTGAAAATTAATTTTTGTTTTTTGGGCGATTTATTTTCTTTTTTCAGGGCTAATAGCCTAACATGTCCCCAACATGTCTGTAAATTTGGAAGCAAAAATATTGTACAGGGTCGGACTACCGAAAAAGCATATTAGTTCAATTTTAGCTAAAACAGTTTTCATTTGCAACGAGCTCAAATGCACTGTTATATAATTTTTCTTATAAGTCCGACCCTGTATATTATTTTTGCTTTCAAATTTACAGTCATGTTGAGGACATGTTAGGCTATTAGCCCTGCAAAAAGAGAATTCATCGCTCAAAAAACAAAAAAAATATTTTCAATTAAAAAATGTACAAGCACGCTGGCGCTCGTTAATTTTAAGCGGTTCTTTTGGCCAAATTCTCATTATTTTATTACACATTTAAAATATAAGTTTTGTTGCTCTACCTTGACACTTTTCAAAACAGTTTTCAAATACAAAATCGGGCAATCGACAACTCATCCAGTCACTTTGGAAAATTTTCGTATGAAAAAATTAAAATCGCAATTGCGATAAAACTAACTACCGTTGCTTGGCGTGAAGGGCATACGAAGAGCTTCTTTTGTACCAAGTTTTAGCTCTTGCAATTGTAAAATGTCAAAGATATGATTTTTCAAAAAAATGACTAATTTTCCGGTTTTTCCTGATTTTCTCGGTTCCTAATTATCCGATTGACTTGCTTGCATTGCTTCAGTGCGTTTTACGCTATACGAAAAAAAAAACAAAAAAATAAGGTTTTTCTCGTTTTACATGTTTATAACAAATGACTGGACAACATTTGAATGTCCAAAACATATCAAAATGATACTACGCAATGTCTTTTATATGATGGCATCATCCGTTTTCTACTAGGATTTTTGTCAAAAATATTTACCTATTGCTTCGCCTAATGCAGGAAGGAAGAGGATCAATCACGAACGAGGAGATTGTGTCGTCGCTGTAATCGCGTCGACCACGTCGCCCACCGACTCATGTGCATAGGACCTTAGTGAAAAGGTGGAACAAAACAAAAACAAGTCATGACTGACACGAGTGGAATCTACTGGGGCATGTGACATTTGTCGCGCATTGGAAATTTACATTTTGTTACTCCAGACGTAATAGCCTCTAAAATTTCTCTTCAAACAAATTCACTTGTTTGACGAGATTTGTTTCTAAGGTTTTACATTTTAATCCTCATCTTCATTGCGTGTGGTACTTATTTCAAAATTTCAAAACTATCAAGGACGTGAATAAAATGGGGTTAATTTGGTAAAAAAGTTGCTTTATACATATTATGTCGAATTATTTCTGTACAATAACCGTCTTTCTGCAGACGACACACAACCATTAAATTAGAGAATTATTTTTTTCTCTGTTAAAAGTTAATTATACTGTTGATGTGATGAAAATATTGAAATACACAAACCGAAAATATAATCAGCTAAGAAAATGGCAACCGCATAATATGCAATTTGCACTCAATGGTGGGTTGGTACTTTCACGACATTTACTTTCAGCCTTTCAGGACCGTTTTCAAGATGTATATTTCAATATATTTTTCATGACAAGAAATGAAAAAAAACTGTAAAATGTAGTAATATATGATCAACTATAGCTCATCTATTATTAAAATTGTTTTCCACGTGACAAATATATAGAGACGTTCCTTTGTATATGTCATTCGCTTCCTGCTGTCAAACACTTTGAGCCAGTGGCGGCTCATGAACTTTTTAAGACAGGAGTTTGGATATAAAAATATACTCTACTCAGCCAGTTAATTTAACCTTTGCTGAGCGACCGTACCAGCTACTTCAGTGACAAAACTAATTGTTGCCCAGCAAAAACCAACGTGGAGGTATAGAGTTTCTCTTGCCAAAAATTATTTTTGTTCTCATAATTCATTGTGCAGTGCTATTTTATCAAAAAATTTATACCCCAGAACCAAGTTATCTAAAAGTGTATTGGAAAACTCTTGAAAAACATTCGAATGAGCTTTTATTCGTCGAAACACCTCAATTCATGTAAATCGGAAAATCCAATCTCAGTTTGACCTTCAATAGTATCTAAAATTTCCTAAAAAAAGTTGTTTATAATGTAGTTTCTTAATATCTTCTGTAAGTTCCTTGTGGCATTACTTATTCCCTTTTCTCTTATTCTATTGGGAATCAAACCACAATAATGTTTTTTATTTCGACGTTGTCAAGATTAACTAGTAATAAAATGAATAAAATAATTTTTGATCCCTTAATTTTATTACTAGTTAATCTTGACAACGGTAGCTGGAACGCTACCGAAACGTCGAAAGTCGTAAGTCGTAAAGTCGATAACATAATTTTTGAGAGCGGCGTCCGTTTGGGACAGCAACTTGAATCAAACCACCCTGGAGTGAAACATCTTATCATTTTATTCTGTAATCTTTGTGTCGGCTGCGAATTTCGTGGTCACACCACGCTTATAGTAGCGGCTACCTTAATTCGCGGCTGGCAACCAGTCTAATGTGACCCGTGCTTAATTTGGGTAGCAGCTACTCGGTAGCGAGTTGGAAAACACTTCCGTTTAAATACATGAATAGGTGTTTTGGCGAATACCACAATACCAACACCTAACCCAACCCTACTACTAATCGGTTAAAAAGGATGTGTTTGTTATTATTGCTTTTAATTAGAATTTCTAATTAAAATTATTTCAAGAAAAATATATTTCAACTGATATTTAAAAGAGAGTCCCAACAAATTCCGTCTTTATAATCATCATACTATCAAAACAACAATATATGTTGCTTTGCGCAAGTTGTAGTGGCCCCTGTGACTAATAATTTAAACGAACGCTGGCAATCGGCCAAATATCTTCGCTGATATTTCCTACAAATCTAATTTTATTATTTTCAGCGACAACAATTTTCAGGTGGATATATATTTTGACGAATAATTTGTTTGTTGTCGTTTTTGAATTGTTTTATGTAAAAATATAACCGCTATTGAATTATATCATAGCTACAGCGCATAAAACAGAACATTTTATGTGAAAAATATAGCAACAAAACATAAATCTAATCGGATTGAATAATAATAATAATAGTAAAAGTAAAATTATTTAAGCAGTTTGGAATATTTGAATTGATAATAATAGTTTTATTATACATAATTCAAAATACATGAAAACAACCAAACAAAAACAAACGACGTATGT
>CAJUYI010000940.1:69138-80383 GCA_910591695.1 Galerucella pusilla | reverse complement strand
TCTTGTTCTTAGGTAAAAGCAAGCCTAAAAAACAAGAACAAGACCAATTTTGCTCATCACTACTGTTGGACCAGCATTACTCTTTTTATACGATAAAGGAAGTAGTTCTTTTCAAATATCGAAGAAAAACTTATAAAAAGTTGATGATAAATTGAGACAAATTAAAATTGAAATATCAGAATTCCTTTTATATATCCAAAAATATACGAAAACACATTCAATAACTTCCTTCGCAATCCAGATCCATACACCCTTTTAATTTAGGTACCAGAAAAAAATTCTAACTGTGGAAATTCACTTTCGTTTGAAATAAAATTTTATTATACCATAAAATATATAGTTTGAATGAATGAACAAATGGTACGGAAGCCATACTTAAGAAATTTTGTTTTCGATTTCACTTTTCAGGTAAATATTTTTGTGGTTTTTGCAAAACCACAACATAAAGGGTGGTTTAGTTTGTACATGTACGCCGTTTGTTCAACAGTAGGTTTTGTTCGTAGTGATCAAAGTTATACGATTTTTCAAAATAAAGACTACAAGTTTCAAAGTAAGTAAACATTAATATTAAACAAAGTTCCATTATAGAATGTGTTATATCAAGCGTCACCCTTTGAGATACTGTACAGGGGCTGTTTGTTTTTGTGAATAAGAAATGTCAAACGATATCAAACTATTATACAAAAATGACATTTTACACATCAACATGCACCTGTAGCAAGTTTTTAAATTTAATATATTGGAAATTTAAGTTAATAGAAATCTTTTATTTGCAATAAAATATTTAATATACCTGACACGATAAACAGCGCATTCAAAAACAATAAAAAAAGCATATTATGTTAAAATTACACATAAATGTATTTGTTTATTATTAAGATATCAAAGTGTAGAACAATAAAATTTATCTTCAAAGGATGGTGATATAAATTAATCTTAAAATTAATTACCCTCTACAAGTTAGACGTTTATGAGGAGAGGGCTTCTTTCTATAGAATAAGAACTGAGGTTTTAGAAATATTTACGTTATATTATTGGACCTGGCTAGATACATTGTTGTTTAACACATGAATTTACTGAACAATTTACGACTTCAACTATGTGTTTTTCAAACTATGAATATTATTTATAAATTTGTATGATTTATCAAAAAAATTGCTAGAAGTTTGATGAAATCTAATGGTAACTTTTTTGACGAAATTTATTGATGATTTTGATCAAGGAAATATGACTTCAAGATCATTTCCATAAAAATAAACACGCAATAATTTAATCCATTCTCGAGAGCAATTTAGAGCATTTTAGAGTCTCTGAAAGAAAATTTCAGATATTTTATTTATGAAGGTATGCCTATGCTATGTCTATATTTTCCTATATTTATTGGAAGATTTAAGCTCCAAAATTAACTAGATTTTGCTGCAAGAATATTCCTAAAATAAAAAAAATTCGGGAGTAGCAGCCAAGGAAATTTTTGGTATTTACGAAAATACAGTAGGTACAATTTAACAATTCAATATTTTGAAATTAACATTTAAATGGATGGCTGTAATTGTTTCAAACAAATACAAAAAATAGACTAAAAAGTTTAAAAATAGACGTTTATCTACGATCACATTTAAAATTAGGCATTTACGAACCAAAAAAAATGTGTGAAATCATACATTATACGTTAAAAGCGTGTGTAAATGAACAATGCTTTTTATATGGGACTTTCATTATAACACCCAAAAGCGTGCGTAAATGACCAATGCTTTTCAAATGGGGTTTTCATTTCAACATTTTTTATTAGCTACGTTATTATCTAGTTGCCTTAAATTTAGTCGTTTGTTGTATAAACTTTTGTGCTGACAGTAAATTTGACAGAAGTGTCAGACATAGTGAAAAATATTTGTTACTTGAAAAAAAAAAGACAAATTACCCAATGTTATAAGTAATTAGTAATTTGAATAATTGTCCTCATTTTACTGTAAATATGAATTTAAATAATTAGAATTCGTTGTGTATATATTTGTTTATAGAAAATTTATTTTTATGATTTTTAACCCATCCAGAGCACATTTTTCTATTTTTTCTTCATGTGCTCGTAGATAAACTTTTGTATGACACTTGTGCGTGAAGTACTTTTGCGCACTCGGCACTTATTATAAATAACTATTTATTCCGATGACGTTGCGTATTTTGTTAAATGTAACCCTCAAAAAAATAGTTGGGGGGTCAAGCGTGCTAACCCTCTCTGAAAATCTATACCTTATGAATGAAAATAAATAGGCTCTACTACTTCCAGTATATAGAATCGTATACTAGTGTCTCATATAAATTTTCATAAATTTACGTTTTAGAGCAACGTTAAAAAATTTATTTAAATTTTCAAATAAATGTAAGTGAGGTTCATTAAACCTATTTTTGGTCACAAGATATGGTATAATTTATGACTTTTTGGAATATTTTGATTACCTCAGTAAGTGAAGTGTCGGGATTGCGCCGAAGAGATTATTAGTGGGTAGACAAGAAAATGTTTAGTAGATAGGTACTCGTAGATGTGCAGGCTGCATAAAAAGGAACAAAAGCAAAAGTATTTCATGCATATCACAAATATTTCCATAAAAATCATAAAGAAAATCGAATAACAATAAATCAACTTACGAAGCAACTAAAACTCATGATTTGTAAAATCCATCATCACAATCTCATGCACATAAAAAATTAATGTTTATTCACCGGTAACACTAGCGGCTTTTACATAAACGGCGCCAAACCTCGAAACAATACGATTTTATTTGTCATCATGAAAACATTTTTATTGGTTTTCACGCCGAGCATATACCTACCTACCCAGCCAACATCCGAAGCAATGAAAGTAGTATATTTTTTTTATGAAATCTTTATAGCAAATAAAATTAAACCTAATAGCTTACTTGTGTTTAGTGGTAAGTGTTTGAAGAACGCATGGGGGGAGATCGGCACTATACGCGCACCTCACTCACTCACTCATTTAGAAACACACTGCACCATTAAAAACACATACACGATTAAGTTGTTTCGAGTTTCAGAACTGTCTAACTTACATATTATTTTAAGACAACGTGGTCATTTTAAAGTAAAATGGCCGCCGTCGGTGAGTCGTTGTTTCGTTTCAAGGGAAGGAGGATAACGATGTCAACGATACAGACGAAGAAAATGATTCGCAGAACCGGATTACGCTCAAAATTATTAATTATTAATAATTTAATTGCATAAGAGTATAATATATTGAATATGATATGGTTCATAAATCATGGATGTACGGATCTGTCTTTTACCTTTACGAAACTTGAATCAACCAAAGTAACATTGTTGAGGAAATGTGGTTTTCATCTATAAAAAGGGTGGACTTCAGCATGAAATATTTAAACAATAATAGAGATTTTAATACAGCAGATTTTTCGTGAAAATACCTACGACAAAAGCACGGTTTCAGAAACTGCAGAAGCAGTCTTTGTTTGGCACTATTTCTTGAAGTATTTTATACGTTGCTTCAAACTTCTCTCTTCATTTTTAAGGCTGCAGCGACCGACAAGCGGTATTTGCTGATTCTTCTATATCCATTTGGCTGTACTATGGTATTAGAAATTTGGTTGCGTTATGTTTTCAACATAACATGATGCTTATTTTTATTGACACAAAAAAAAAAATGTATTTAGATTCAATCTATTACGGCTCTGAATTACGCTATGCGTACAATCTTGATGCTTACTTTGTCGACTGAATTACTAAAACGGGTTTGATATGTATCCGAGGGAAGCAGAAGTAACACGACGCGCCTATAAGTAGACACTTTCATTTTAAACATTCAGCCTACCTGTTCTTTCGTGCATTCTCATAATCAAACTGGTCAATTTATATGCATATTTGCTTCTACTATGCTGGGCTTATTAACAGTTTAATTAAATTCCTTGGATAGCTAACCACTAGCTAGGTGGTCTTATTATACATACAATCTAAAGGTATATCGTAATACCTAGAAGTAACTGAATATTTCTTTTATAATAAAGCTGAGCAAGAAGATAATATTTGAAATATGACATAAAAAGTTATCGATAAATAATATCGTTTAGTTTGAATACCGATGTAGTGACATACTGCTTTAATGGCTCTTTTCTAAAAAAGAATATTGATAGTCGATCAAACGTATCAAACGGTTTAATGACTCTTATTCAATATACAGTGCGTCCATAAAATAACGCATAATTCAGTTCTTCGGTCAAAGTCGTCTTCAGCCAATTCATAGATTAGACGTTCTTTATAAGAATGGTATTTTTCCTTTTTAAAAATGTTTGATATTGAAGACTTTCCAATACGAAAGTCGCTGTATGTATAATCCTTGCACTGTACAGTGTGGATTTTCTACTGCGACAATTTTTGGTCTACCTTGCTTTGCTGCATGCCTCACATAACCTAATTCCCTGCATTTCCGCTCTATTCTGCTTACCATATATTGTGAAATAGCCTAGCTCTTGTTAGTCCGCATTTTATCGCCAATACCAATCATCATTAATATTTCCCCGAATATTTCAATTCTATTACTTTCGGTTGAAGGCATCTTGTGAAAATAGATGCAAATGACAAATTGTCTGGATAGTTTTCAACTACTTTAAATACGTACTTTAATGTTTCTGACAGTTTTTAACGTCAAATTAAAAAAAAAAATGGTAAAAAATAATGTAAAACAATAAAAATATTTTTATAGTTCACGGGCTTAGATCACTAATAAAAGCTATTAGATACAATGTTGAAAATAATGCAAGATGTTTTTAATAGTTTATTAAAGTAGTTGTATAACAATAAGTAATTTCGTGTTTATTACGTTTATTCGTTAGATTCATTATTTTGTAGGTGTGAGATCAATTAAATATTATACTAGTTACTATACGAAATATGGAGAAATTATTAAATGAATAAAAAGTTTTAATGAATAAAAATTAACGTCTCGGTCTTACGATTGTCATTTAGCGACAGATATGAAAATATTTTAAAGAGTAGCCATGTTAAAAGTGTTGAATAGTGGAAATCAGATTTCAAGGCAAAACTTCTTTAGGGCGAGTTGTACCAAACACCTAAACTCGGTTTAATGGTGACTGATGTTCAGACTGGCCGAGTTAAAGTGTTTTATACAACTCGCCCTTAGTGTCGTTAAACGATTTTTGGTGGAAGCAGAGCTTATAGGTTGGTGGCGTAGCCGTAACCTGTCACTACAATCGCGTAACCTGTCACTATAGATTTTCAGTTCTGTGTTCTCACCCACAGAAGTAGCACGTGTAGTTAGGTTAGATTGAGATTGATTGTTTGATAATACTTGTTTATTATGAGCATCAACTATTATTATCCGTTTGTCTTTAGTCTTGATTAAAAATACTATCCACTCCATTCAGCCTTTTTAACGTTATTTTATTAAACAATAATAATAGAAGAAATACTGCATGCTACCAAATGTTTTCCACTGGTTAGGTATACATTTTTCAAGTCTTGGTAATTTTTGGAGATTTCTAGTTTTTTTTTAAATGAAAATCAGGTAAATATTAGATATTCGAGTTACTCGCGTTAACAGAAACGAGATTAGAAAATATATTTGCACCTTACACACACCACGTACTAAATACCGTACGCGCATTACATCAGAATCGCTTGATTCCTCTATTTTAGGTTATCGGCCATAAAAGAGAGAAGAAATGTATAAATCGTGTTCACGAACAATTTTCAATTCTATTGTTCCGACCAACATGCTGCGGTATGACTAATGTACCATTCAGTTGTACAAAATTTATATCTCGAAATTTTTATTGCTTTCAGAAATAAACAATATCAAGCCTAATACATGGGTAATTAATTTCTCAGAACAACAACATAGTGACTGTATAATTTGTATTGATTGGAAATACCACAAAACCTTGTCGGATTAGATTATTTGCGAGGGCTTACAAAATAGGTACCTACTGGATTCTATAGAGGTCAACTAGTATCTATGGGATTGCGTACTCACTTCGAGCGCACTCGTAGACGAAACAGAGGAGAGAGAAGACATTTGCCAAAATTTGCAGCAAGCCCAATGGAAAAACTACTAAGGCTGTTGGGGTTCTGCAATGGAGTAGACGAATTACCTCCTCATCAAATCTAATCTCCAATTAATACCGAAGATAATTTCAAAGTCTACTATTCATTGGACTTAGTTTCTTAACCTTTTGAGTGACTCCTTATATGCTTCAACATTCTCGCTGTTTACTTCATAGAACTGTTGACAGTTTTATAATATTTTTTGTTTGTCTCTACTTCACACGATTGGGTTCAGCTTCAGTTATTCTCTTACTTCTTGCCAATTACTTGATACTCCCATGTTTATCTAAAAGCTGAAGTTGTCAAATTCTCACAACTGCCAAGGTGTAAGTACTGGAGTGCTTCCTAAGGCTTTCTAGAGCCTCTTATTCCTTACCACACTTTCTATGGTGTTTTACTTAGTACCAATTATTTCGGTTCTAAAAACGTGAAAAAAATTAAGAAATTGGTCTGGTTTGAGGTCGATTCAAACACATCAGTCCCGTGCCGTCACAGTTCCGACGCCGATCCGAACCGTCCGTCATAAAAAATATTCTTTAATTAAAATGTGACAACGGCATCTACACTCGTCCGGCGCCGATCAGTTTCGGAGACGTCAGTCTCCGAACCGTCTCCGATCCGATGGAGTCAGTATTCTCCGCGACGATATTTTTCAGTTTTGACGGGATCGGACCGGGCCGGAAGGTACAAGTAGAAGACAGCGCATCAACAACGGAAAATTTTATAAATGAACGATGAACAATTAATTGAATGTGTTAGAAAATATGACGTTTTATTTGATTTGTCCCATAAAAAGTACATGGATACTGGTTACCTTCGGTGTCCCTTTTTCTCCAGGCATCATGAACCCATTTCCGAGTTTTCCTTCGGTTTACTTTCTCTTCTTCTTCTTCTTCGTCAAGAATTATGGCAATCATTGCTAATTTGTCATCTGAGAAGCTTGCATCTTGTCAACACCTAGGTCACCAACTATAAACTGATTCGTTTCGGCCGTGTATGAACAAACATGACTGATCAGTCGAAAAAGTTCGGTGACGGAACTGTCTCGGATCGGCGCCGGAACTGTGCCGAGACTGATGTGTTTGAATCGACCTTTACTAAAGGATCTCACTGTATACATGAACATAATTTTAAATTGTTTGATATTAATGTATACCTATCAAATAAATATGTAAGCTGCATACAATATGATTTAAAGAGCTACGACAGAGGTTTGCATAAGATTTAGAATCGCCTTTTCTTTGCCTCTCTCTGTGTCTCTCTCTCTCTTAAGATACGCTTTTGAAAGTATTTTAATGCATTCATCCATTAAGAGTGCAATTGTATATTTTTTGTCTTTTATGATGGTATTTATTTTCGCAAGAATTGCATGCCATAAATATTACTGAATTTATGTTGTCGTCGCATCTATCTTAAACCTGTAAGTATATCATCGGAATGGGAATGTTACACACCGAGAAAACTAAAACCAAACCAGTACAAAATATAAATAAATAATTCATCAAAAAATTAAAATACTTATAGCTTGTTAAGTCCGGAAACGCCTTTGAGACATAAACATACATATAGGATCAGTTTGTATAGTTTGTCTCAAAGTATATTGTCTTCGCTTTTTGACGGCAATAATAGACATTCTCAAAATAATTTTACCTGGAATGAAACCCAACGACAGTTTAGTAACAAGGCAAGGGCTGAAAAGAAAAAATTCAAGAGAAATCGTCTTCACATATTTAATAAAAAACAAAGGATGTATGATAAAAATACAAAAAGATAGATATTTGTGAGTTTGATCCTTTTTAAAATAATTTTAAACAGTCCGCCATTGGCCATATGATTTATTACAATTGGCCCATTAATTTTATGATTGCCGGCAAAAGCTAAGAAGATATACTTTGATACAAACTATACGGCCTCAATTTGCGTTAACTAATAATAATACCTATTTATTATGTTCGTAAATAAAACAATCACCGATATGATTAGTTTATTTTTATACTGAACATGAGCATTATAATATTGAGATGAAGGTCATATTATTAGATAAAACTAATTTACTTAATCACAGCTTCCTGTAAGGGCGTGCATAAATTCGACGCTAAAATTTCACTTAATCTTTTTCTCACTTTATGTACCTGTTTTTAGACCCTTAAATTCGACGCTAGGTACCTCTATTAATCCTTCTACCTGTATTATTTTGTATAAAAATATCAGAAAATAAGAAATAGAAAACTAAAAAAAAAAAAAAAGGAAACCTAGGCCCAAACCCGGTCGATGAAAGTGTAACTATGTATAAAATATCAGAGAATAAGAAATAGAAAACTAAAAAAAAAACAAGCCCAAACCCGGTTGATCAAAATGTAACTAGGTGTGTATAAAAATATCAGAAAATAAGAAATAGAAACTAAAAAAAAACAAGAAAACCCAGGCCCAAACCCGGTCGATGAAAGTGTAACTATGTATAAAATATCAGAGAATAAGAAATAGAAAACTAAAAATAAAAACAAGAAAACCCAAGCCCAAACCCGGTTGATCAAAGTGTAACTAGGTAAGTATAAAAATATCAGAAAATAAGAAATAGAAACTAAAAAAAACAAGAAAACCCAGGCCCAAACCTGGTTGATTAAAGTGTAACTATGTATAAAAATATCAGAAAATAAGAAATAGAAAACTAAAAAAAAAGATAAAAAAAACCCAGGCCCAAACCCGGTTGATCAAATATAAGCTTAATCCTTAAAGGACATCATTCTTCCGGCAGCGTCCAATTTAAGGGTGTCTCATTAACAATAAATGTCCAAGATAATAGTATTATACTTTTATAACGCCTTTTAAATTTTAAAACTACTCTGCAAAAAATAGACCGTTCACTGAGAAACAACATCTACTTCTCGGGCCATATGCCCCGACAGACAATTATTTACACTTCTTAGTTAACCGGGATTATTGGAATGTTAAATATGCGATACATATAAAGTTTTAGGATTGTCTTTAATACTGCATGTTTATAAGTAAACGGACTAAATGTAAATATTAGCTGAACAATAAAATTTGTTTGATTTGCTAATTAAAGATTCTTTATGTTAATTACATAATAGGTTTTTGGAGTGTATGTATGTATAGGTATAAGAGCATTTAATTACTATTTTATATTGTGTACTAAACGCAAAGTACACTTCGTAAAAATTTATAACCGATCTGTTTAGTGTACAGCTTAATTAGAGGACAAGTTATTCGAAAGTTGCCAACTCAATTGAATGATGTTTTTTTATTTTTAATATCGCCAAATATATATCCCAAATTCTATTCCCTACAGGGCCTAAAGCCACAGCGGATGGAAGAGTAAACAAAAAATTGAAAAAACCGCTGGTTTTCGGGCTCAAAATACTAATGCAGTTTATAAAGCAATCATTACAATATTTTTGGCTGCGATCCGCATTTCTTCCAAGTATTATTTTTCTTTCAAGTTCCCAGATCCCTCAGAATATCTCTGATAGTAAGTAATGAACTACCTTTTGTGACTGATAATCTCGCAAGCAGGGTGTCTTAGATAAGCTCTTAGATCGTGTCAAGTTCGTACAACGTGAAAAGGTTCTAACTCCACGTAACTGGCGGTATATTATCCGCCGTTCGCCCTGGGGAGCGCCATTTTATGGGGACACGCAACGGTTGATTGCTTTCCTTTTGGATGGGCTCTACAGGGACGCTTTCACAAAGGAGAAATTTGCGACGGGACTCCATGCATTGCATAAAACTTAAAGGATAGTTAAAGTTCATTCATGTTCGAAAGGTCATCAACTATTGATAAATCTCTAGAGGATAGATTCAGTCTTTTCTGTATTTTATAGTTACAAGGTGGAATTGAAACACGATCCTGAATAAATTATGAATGTATAAATATGGTAGTCTCTGGTCTATCGAAGATTTAAATAACAAGTACAAGCCAAAGTAGTTGTTCGACTTTTTTCAGAAACTGGCGAACAAATTAAAGCAATAATCAATACTGATTCCTATTTAATTGGTCTTGTTGCTGTAAATTTGGGTGCATCGATTTCTGTGATCATTAGCACCAGAATTTGAAGAACAAAGGCTAATCGTTTTCGATTACAATACTTATATTTCATTGAAGAGGTTGGTTGATTTTAAGTATTTTAATACATTTTGAATTTAGTTGGCGTTAGTGAAATTGTCTGCGAGAATATCAGATATGTTAAAAAGCTGCCGCATATTTCCATATCCTGCACATTCACATGTAATATGCGAGACTGTGGTTAATTCCCCACAATGAAGACATATCGGGGGGTCTTGTCCTTCTAGGAGAAACGCGTGCGTTAATGCTGATGCCCGAATCTTAATCTGTGAATCTTCACTCTGTCAGCCCTGGGCAGTGCTTCTGGAGGTCGCCAAGGCCCACCAGAGAGTTTTATTGACTTTAGGCTGTTGTTCACTAGATTCCATTCTTGATGCCACATTCCTTTCAACAGAGATTTATATTGCCCTTTTATGTCATCTGCCCTCAAAACTGTAACGTCGACTGTCTTTTTCTCAGCAGCATCACGAACTTGGTGCCCAAATAAATTCAACATATTTACCAATATTGTGGAGGTTATGTATGGAAAATAATGTGGTGTTCTTATGTAGGTAACTGAATATTTCTTTTTATTCATCACAAAAGCTTTCAAAATATTTAGTTGCATGGAAATTTTGGGTCCTCCATGTAAAATTTCAAAATTTGAGTCGAAAGAGTGTTGGTTTGCTAATAAAGCTACTACTACTAAATGTGCAGGCGAGCCTTGTCCTGGACAAACTCAAGCCAAGGTTCCGGCACTGAGGCCACTGGCGGGCCCATTGTGCCATTCCTACTACCTAGACATCCATGAAGCCGGGCCCATCAATATAGGCCACAACCTTTTTCAATGGATGTCTGCTTGTGTCTCCAGGGGCCATAACAGGGACTCCAAAGATTCGCCTGCGTAGTACAGCCCAGTGTGGACACTCTAAAAGAACATGGACTGACGTTTGTTTTGTTAGGCCCAGGGTCGGGCCTGGGCGCAGATAGGACTGCCGCCCCTTCCGCAGCCAGCATCCGCCATCTCGTTGCCTTCGAAACCAGAGTATGCTGGAATCCATTCTAGCCGCACCACGTTCCGCCTTGCAAGATTAG
>CAJUYI010000940.1:10641-59138 GCA_910591695.1 Galerucella pusilla | reverse complement strand
TATGTAAATATCACTTACTCGTATGATTTGCCGTCATACAAAGCTTTAACCGATAATGACATTTGTTTTTGTAATAACACTTTAACCTACAAGAATAGGAAATATAAATAGCGTTCTATTTTTATACACAAATAAAAAGTTTACGGAAGAAAGGCTTACTATTTTTGGCAATAATAATATTAATATTAATTAATTCTGAAATTTGAACTGTCTTAAATATTCTATCCAAAACATTGTTCAAAAAAATTCTCGTGATGTTTTGAGACCGAGCGTCTCTTATTTGACTTTAGGTAGACTGCGTTTCACGTAAGAAAAACCAACGTGAAGTTGCAGTCGTATGCGCGAAATTGTTGTCAAAACCAGCGCCATATCCTGAAACTGACACAGTAATAATAAAATGGCCAATTTTTTGGCTCCTGCGCAACACAGTTGGCAAACTTCACGTGGCTTGTGAAAGGGAGTCTACTTAGAGATTACCCTGTATGTATACCTAATTTTTCAGTTCAAGTATTTTTTAGCCGATAGAACAATTATCAGTAGTAATAGCACAAGGACATTGATAATTGTTCAAAAAAATCTTATGACAGATTTCGAAAGCTTGTTGCTTGGAAACAGACCGACGCGGAGGTCTGTTGCCTACAAGCAACAAGCTTGAGAAAGTTGTCATAAAATTTCTGAGCATTTATCAATGTCCGAGGGTTATTCGGATAGAAAGTTTTTTGTTTCAGTATTACAATCAAATCGTGACATTTCGAAATATTAAATATTCGAAACTTCAAAATCGGAATATATCAATATGTATCCATAGCAACGTGAAAATTGCCCATGGTCTGTTATCAGTGTAATGTTGACATGATTGGCTGAGATTGTTCATATGATATAAAATGAGGAAATTTGATTGGTTTTTGGAATTGTCAAAACATTTTCTAAAGAAATTAACCCACTTGTATTAGTATGCCATGTGAATAATTCAAATAGGGTATTTTGTTTATATTAAATAGAGTGAAGAGTTTTTTATTTGTTATAAAAATACGTAAACATGATATATTTTTTCTCTTCAGTCTGTAAAAACTCGTTTGTGTAATGTGAAATTATTCTTTGCACAATCTCATACAACTAATTCGAGAGGATTTACAATTTTTTTTGTTTGGCTTGCCGTGTGACTCAATATCTCGCCGTCCCATCGCCTTGGGCGGAATAAGATTACTTAGATTATTTTCCTGGTTATACAGTCAGTATTAGATGTGACGGTGGAATAAACGATATTTAATAATAGTAATAGCTGAACGTGAGTTGAATAAATGCCGACACGTCAACCTTTGAAATTGATTTGTAATTTCAAGCAGAAAATATCTTAAAGACAATCTCCTGGGTATACAAAATTATGTTGCACAAGTTTTTGTTGAACTACTATCCCTGAATTCTCAAAATATTTGAATTTGTTCATTATAGGTTAGTAATACAAAATTATCAACCACTAATAGAGAAATTCAACTTCTCAGTTGGTTAGAAAAGTAATGATTGTCAACTTCACAGCTAGTAGTGGAAAAACAGTTTTGGTAATATCCCAAGTTAGTTCGGTCGCTGACCTAGGTATGTAAACTTTTTAAATGATCCATGTACAAAAAGATATGTACAATATGTACATGGTATACAAATTCCTTCAGAGGTTGTCAAAACAAAGACTTGGTTAAAATTTGAGCTCGTAATTTTCTATCTCCCATAAAAATTTTCAACTTACGAATTTTATACCCATGTATCAAATCAACCAACGGATTTTTACCTAGGTACCTATATTAAATTTAACGCTCTACAAAAAAAGGTATCCTATCATTTTTTTTTTAAATTGATTCCTTCCATAGTTATTCCAGATCAAAGTTCGATTTCCATCGAATTTTTTCGTTTTTTCATCTTCGGCATCATGTAGTAAAAAAACAAATCACATCTTTATATCTGAGACATAGGAAGTGTTGTAAGAAAAACAAAAATAAATGTTTTACCAACAAATTATTAATTTCATTCTAGGAAATTGTAGAAAATAGTAGGTACATTGTTTAGATACCGAGTATAGGAAAAGTTTAACATTCCTAGACGACTGTGAAGATTGCTAAAGTCGAGGCGCAAGCCGAGATCTAGAGATTTCCTTAAATTTCATGTAAAATATTGAGAAGGAAAAAAGGATAAAAGTCGTAACAATGCTGAAAGTGTATCACATTTCAATTTCAGGTAATTTATAGATATTTATTGAAACAAGCACTATAATTTTTTTGAAAAGAATTTATAATTTATAGTTTGAAACGTAATAAATCGAGTTTATTAGTTATTATAATTCATAAATCATTTTTTTTTAATATTTTATCTGACTAATTATATTCTAATTTTTTATTGATTAACATACCCATAAATTCTGATAATTAGTTACACCGACAAGCGACAAGGATAACAAAATTGATTGATAAAAAAAATAACCGATAAATATTAAATTGGAAAATCATGCAAATAATATTGAAAATGGAGAGGTGAATTATAACACAAAGGACATAATAGTATATTATTAAACGAGCAATTTATGATAGCCATTATTCACGCTGGGTGACGAAGTCTCCCGAGTGAATATTGGCCATAAATTGCGTGTAGAATACTATACTTTGTCCACGACCCTTGATTTCTTTATTAAATAAAAGTCAACTAACCTCCAGTTCATGAAGTTATATTATGTAGATTTCCAGTTTTTCTGGCAGCAGTCCTATAGTCGTTAATTTCGCCGCTATTTTTATTTCAGTTTGTGTATAAGGACGTTAATTTCCACTATTCGAATTCGATGAATTCATCTTTGCAGTAATATAGCAAGTTCGTAACAATTTGGTATTACTAACGTCAAAATTAAATAATTTGACATATATAGAGATGGGCGATACTGTGTAAAGTATCAATACAACGTACCGTTATAAATATATTGTTTTGAAATACTTAATATTAGAAAATATCGTTATGAAAGTATCAATACTGAAGATTTCGATATTTTATCGATACGATATAGTTCAGAAACAAATTTCCTGAACAAAATACACAGATTTAAAAGTTTATTTTATATTGTACCTCCATCTCTAGTCGTGAATTGTGAACCATAATACACTCCAGTGTATTATGAACCATAATTCACTCTAGTAGATATATGGGTACCATATACCTATCGTTAGGAGGTAAAATATCGATTATTAGGTGGTTGTGGACAAATATATTATGATGATGAAAAATTGAATCGACAATATTTAGATTAAATAAAAATAATTGGTATTTGGGGATAATAAGAGTAGAAGATGAAGACCCTAGAAACATAATAATTCAACCTATTTATATTTGAACCATTATGAATAGTAATTGATTAATATATAGATCTGAAGTTTGTATATATATTTTTTGAATTGTGTAGATAATAAATAAGGATATAATAAGGACAGAATTTATCTTGAACCCAAGCCTGAAATAAGAAGTTTTTTTGAAGGAAATTAACAATTGAAAATTTAAAAAATAAAAAAATGGAGCATCTATAAAAATGAATATAAAATGGCGCCCAACGTGGGGCTTTGTAGAATTTGGAATTCTCCAATTATATATTCTTAATAAAGGGTATTTTGGGACGTTAATGAAATATTTCCATACCTACGGCTCAGTTCAAAATGTTAAACAAAATGCTAGGTAAATGCTAAAAATTTGTGATATGGGGTTTAATGGGAGAATTCGACAGGTCGGCTTGGTTTTTAAAAAAATAATAGGAACATTGTTTTTTTCATAAAATTGAATAAAATCGCCTACAATATTATCTATAGATTACTATAGAAATACCCTGTAGATCATCAATATTGTAGATAATAGATTTTACTTGGAAATAGATATTCTTATGACAGTTAGACACCTTTCAAATAACGCACCCTTTATTTAAAGTAATTATAAATCAATTAACTTTTCACTGTCTTCAATTCCTTTAGTGTCTCGTTAACTGGACCATTTTCATCACTCAGATAAATCTTTCTGAGAAATAAAGATGGTTACTAAGAGGCGTGGCTGTATACACTATAGAACCGGTAAATTTCTAATGGCTTCTGTGACGTCACCGAAGTGTAACCAATAAAATCTTATTGCGCGTCCCCTCTACATTTGAAACTCCCCACTTCTCTTTTAAATTCTTATTGCTATTGGTTAGAGTCAGTTGATGGCAGCATCTCACCGTAAATTTTGTTAATGTCATTGGTTCTATGTCGTAAATAATTCCGTCAAGTAGGGATTCCAGCTAATAGACAGCAGGCGGCTTTGATTTTAGGCCGGTAAAGTTGAAAACAAAATTAAAATTTTGAATTAATGTTAAATCTGCTTTAGTTGGTACTCCATTGATTTTATAATTTTTATAGAGCCAAAGCTGAACTTGGTTTTCATATCCTTGAAAAGGTATGATTTACATTTTCATCAGTGTAGGATAAGTGTACTGATACACACAAATAAAAAGAATTATGTATACTTTGGCAAGTCTATCTGAAGCCGTGAAAGGAATGCAGTTGAAACCATTTGATATTGCCACGTTTAGCTATTAAAAAGCTAGAGTGCTAAGTATGTAGTAATAATGATTAGAAAAGGGTCTTTTTATTATTAACAATATGATTAAACGTTAACTCTTCAATGTGGTTTTTTTCCATGGATTTTGTCTATTTTATTTTTCCAATTTATGAATATTAAAAGATGAACACTTTTCCAAATTTGCTATAGATTTCTTCAAGCTCTGGCAGCGTTGTGCGAAAACCATAATGACCACACCCTCCGAACTACATAATTGGTGATTTTTATCGAAGGGCCTGACCAACAGACTTCTTATTGGCATCAGGCTTCTCTCTCACTTCGTCAATTGATTGATATCGATTTATCCAGTAGCGTTGGTATTGTCAGTGACATTTGTATTTTCTGAGTCATCAATTACAGCTTTAAAAATGGTAGACAATAACTAGGTCTAGACTGTAAAGAATTCCTTGACATGATGACAAAAGGCAACAAAGTGACTAATACGTTTGCTGGCACATGAGGGAATTTCTGGCATTAAAATGGCAGACCAATTAGCTAAAGACGGTTCTAAAGTAGACTTCATAGGTCCGGAACCATTTTGTGGAACCAGAGTTTGGCTAGTTAAGGAACACCAAATCCTATAACGGCTGACATACGGATACCTCCATACACTGAATAAGGTAGACAAGGAACATCATCATCATAATCCATGCTGAAACTGGGTAATAGACAATTGAAGACATCTTGGTGACTAGACAGTGCATCCTGAGGAAGCATCTGCACAATATAGGCGTAGTTGGTGAACCTATATGCAAAAAATTTGAACTCTACCTAGGTACTCACAATTGGCTTATACAGATTGGGAAAAAGTTAAATCGGGCATACGATTTACAGTACAACAAGGATTATATGAGAAAAACTACTTGAAAGAGAGAGAAGAATAATTGTGGACAGTTGGCGATGGGAGTATTTAGTTCCAGAGGCTGGAAGAATGTTCATCGCCCGCTTATTTTAACCACTGTTGCCAGAAGCGCAGATTAATTTGTACAAATGATATTTTGTTTAAATTAGGGGGGCGATGAACATTCCAGCCTCTGGAACTAAATACGTCCATCGCCAAATGCCCACAATTATTCTTCTCTCTCTTTCAAGTAGTTTTTCTCATATTATCTTTGTCGTACTTATGTAAATCGTATCTCCGATTAAACTGTTTCCCAATCTGTATAAGACCACGAAGCTTCTGGAATTGAAGTAGGTGACATAATGGCACAAAGATTCAGCTCAAGTGCATGAGCTGTTGAGCACAACCCAATCAACTGAAGGAAGGACTGGTATTAGTAGGGTGCGCAGCATTTACTATAATATACAGTAAAATCTATTAAATAAACTATGACCCTATCCTAACTTAATTTTCTGTATCTTATATTATTAGCATTAAGATATTAACTGGACTAAAAATGTCGCCATCCACTCAATCGATTCGTTTGGGACCGCTTTACAGAAAATGTTTTTATTTGTTTCTCCTGCCAAGTGTTCATCTACGAGTTCGAGTTTGCCACGCGCAGATGGCACTTCGAGAGGACACCGAAATGTACCCTAATAAAATTGCCAACGTTACTTTTACGATTCAAGATTTCTGTAATCGGCCTTGTGCTGAAAAATGTTTCAGTTCGGCGAAATGCCGATAGATATCACCCTCAATGCATTTATAGGAGGTCGATTTCGTTATGGGATGTTATGTAAGTGTGGATTTATGCAGCAAAATTTAACAATTATCAATTAGCATTTAACAATTAACATTTATCAATTATAAGTTGAACTACTCATTTCACTATGACTCCATTTATGCAGAGAATTAACAATTATCATTTAACAATTACGAATTTGGCCAACTTTTAACTTTCTTAAATTAAATGTACCGAATTTTCATCTAGTGCGCAACTAGTACGCAGATCCTTACTTTTTTCATAGAAAAGCGGTTGACTTGGGGTTTTGTTGGGTTTTTGTTTATTTTCAAGTTTACTAATAAAAGAAAAAGATTCTTCAATTCTACTATACATCTTCAAAATTGTTCCAATGCACAAATAGACATAAAAATGTAGGGTTATTGTAAATAGGATACCGAAACAGCTCTGCATATACTATGCAACTGTGAGTCGCTGGACCACAGAAGGCAGAAACTTTATGGTAGAACCCAAATGACTCCAGAAGACTTCTACAATCAACCAGCTAAGAACCTGTATGAGCTAATACAGGGAACGGATTGGCTGAATAGGTTGTAGTCAGAACACTAGGAGTATCCACAATAAGCCCAGGAGGCTGAGGTGGTACCGGCGAAAGGACGGCTCCGAAGGGAAAAAAAAACTAGAATCTCAGGCTTTTGCACATGCTTACTCTTTTCTCCTAATTTATAATTGTGTCTGCATAAACGATGGCAGTTTTACTAATTGTTAAATGCTAATTGATAATTGTTAAATGTTGCTGCATAAAAGTACATTGTTTAAAAATAGCGGTGCAACTAATGAGTTTGAATTGAAAAAAATCAAATATTTCTTTGTATTCATACGACAATAATAACCTGATCACGGGTATAACCTTGCCCAAACGCGAATTTTACGGGAAATTGTGATCATTTAAATTAGATAGGCAATTCTGAAGGAATATCATGAGAATTCTTGGTATAAAACTCTGCCAATTAAAATGGGAGACCGATCAGTTGGACCAGGAGCACCTGCATTAGAAAAAGGTCAAGTTAAGCCTACCCTTCTGTTCGACCAGGATAAAATTTTATTTTCTAATCGATTTACTGGAATTCTTCAATTATTACTGTTAATGCTTTTGAAAATGGCTATTATATAGGTACCTGTTGCGTTTTGCTTATCACCAAACAAGAACAGCTCAAGTCATTTAAAATTATTTCAAATGTTGAATGAAAATGCAAAGCTTTGGATCTGATATTTAAACCTTCAACTGTCATTGTTGATTTTGAACAGGCAATTTATAACGCTTGTTCAATAATGTGGCCGAATATAGCAAATTATATGGAATGTAGATTCCATTTGTGCCAATTGTGGTATCGTAAAATTCAAAATTTGGGCTTAGTCACAGAATATAGGAACAAAAACTCAGAAATAGGCAATTTTCTGAAAATATTTTTTGGACTTCCATTTTTAGACCCTCATGAAGTAGGAAGTATAGGCTTGTACTACAGATACACTTCTAGTTAGTTTGTGAGGAGAGTCTCAGAAACTAGTAACTTCTTTAGTCCTATTTCCTGGAGGAATTTTAGGATGTCTGTATGTTTCAACTTAGGTAAATTTTCCTCTTCTATCCAGTAATCTCACAGATGCTGGATTCTGATTCTGAAGCGCCCAGGTGCCCATTCAGGCGACAATGTCCCGTTAGGATCCCAGTTAAAACTCTTAGCGCAGTTTTACTCTGACTTATGCATTGATTTGATCTCAATAGGTTGTAGTAACCCAGAAGAGTCTTTGATGGTATAAGCCCTACTAGATCTTCCCAATGGTCAGTTTCTTTTTCTCGGCTTTACCTTTAAGACATTACACATATGCCAATGCTATCGCAGACTTTTCATACATTATATCTTGAAGGGTCTAGACAGCGTTTATCCTAATTCTATTTTTTCTATTCTTCGACCCATTGTAATTGAATAATATCGTTTTTAAAAACTTTTGGTTCTACAGCATCGTTATTCAAATTTTATTTCTATTATACATACGGCCATATATTTTCATATATCAGTTTACTTAGAATTTTCCACACATGCGGCCATTGTTATTCAAATATCGTGTTCCATTTTCTCTCTTAATGAACGTATAGTTGACCCTTGAGTGCTCCGTTGTCCCTTTTTAATTGCTTTAGTTATCTGTCCAAGCCGACTTAATGGCTTCCTTCATCCATGTTAGGAGAATTTCCCAAAGGCTGGTGAATTTATAGTGATCCCTATTCAGTGGTGTATCTAGGAGAGGTTCATTCATGTTATTCCGTAATTTAATTCGACAATAAAATTGTCTATTGCTATATTTGATGGCACATTGATATATATTATCATAGTTACCTACTTGTCCATCTTTAACTCTTTATAACTTTGGAGAACAGGTCCTCCAACAACGGCAGTTACCCAAGAGGCTCGACATCTCTCACACTTGCAGCTAGTACAAAACAGTACTGCAGAGCTCCCAAAAAATCTGATTAACTAAATTATTTCCCTTTATCAAATATAAAATTTATAATATATTTTGCAATATGCATTGTCATAAAGATAAAAAAACTGCGAGCTCAAGCCACAGCTTGAAGAGTAAGTAAAGTTCATCAGTTAAATAAGGAATCTATTCGCGCGATCGTTGATATTTTAGATAGCTGGGCCACACGAACGTAGGTACTTTCAAGTTCTTTCAAACACCCAGTCCTCAGAAGATGCCGCACACGCCTCCAAAAAGTTGAATTCGATTGTACCAGCAAGCGGCTGGTACAGCTGGTTTCAGAGGATTGAAAGGATGCAAAAATGCATTTCTCTTCGTGAAGAATACTTTTAAAGACAATGTTAATATCTTCATTTTGATGTTCTCTTAAAACTGAAAAACATTCAGATACGCCACTGTCCCAACGACAAATAAATTTATAGTGATCCCTCTAAGAGTATATATGGGACAATTTGATGATAATTTATATCTGAAGACCTTCAGAGTATTTAATCCTCTTAAGTACGTATTTTATTTGGAATAAATATCATGATGAACCAAAGTTATGAAATATACTTAATCAAGTAATATTAGTATTTTACGTAATTGTGGCGGAGATAAAGAGGCTGATATACCGAGGCTCTATTATATTACTTATACCCAAAAGGATCTTTTGCAATGCATTATGATAAATTTACTGCGTGGAAGTGTTTAAGATACTTTGAGTATAATCAATCTAAATACAAAATTAATTCCAACGATAATACCGGCATAATTTCAACGCCTTCTCTTACAAATCTATAAAAACATAAATATAATTAATGTAAATTTTGTAATTTATTTTTTCTTCATAAAACCCTTTATCGAACCAATGACATTAACAATCATGGTGGAATCGGTTGTTAGTTGATATGAGATAAGGGCTTACGGTTTTTATTTAAAACGAGAGATAGGGCCACAGGGAATCAGCATATAAAGCAGTAGGAATGGTGGATGTATAAAATTATTCTAGAGGGTTGTCGGTAAAATATATTTCCCCTTTGGAATATTAATAGTATGAGTTGACATAGTGGCAAGCTTTTAAAATGCCTCAAGGAAAATCACAATATTTATAGAAGGTAAATTAAATTAATGTACTGATTGTCCCAATAATAATGGTCAAGATTACATAAATGCACGTTAGAGGACAGGCGGTATGCTCATCTATCCCTTAGGTTCCAGTTTCTTCACGAACTTCTAATTTTAATCCTCAACAGAACTAACACTGACAAAGGATCGCCATAAGGACATGTAGGTACATCGTAACGTTAAAAATAATGCTCAAACTGCAACTTTTATATATAAATAATTGAGTTATTTTTGGTTTATGCTCCGGTGCTAAAGAAGATGTCTCTAAATTTATTGTTTTTAGTTATTAGTTTAGTTTTCATTGCCAAGAAACAGACTTTCATACCCTTCGAAAATTTTGACGACACAATTTTTTCCCTTGTGATTTTGGATGGGGTAAAATCTTGCTTGATAATATTTAACATAAATTCAATATTTGCGAACCTCCCTAATGTTTGTGAAGCCGTTTTACATAAAATCTATAATCCTGTAGGTTCTGTTGAACAATTTGTGAATAAATCTGGCTACATATCAAGATTTTAATCCCAACATTCGTTTTAATCTGATTCGTTCAGACAAAGGTGAAAAAAGAAGATGTACCTTTTTAAATAAATAACCTTAATTTATGGCCTACAAAGTGATACGCCCTATGAGATTGTTGACTTTTTTCTACCTAAAAAAGGGATCAAAAGAATTATAAACTGTCAGCAAAGTTTCTTTATGTCTGTATTACTGGCGGAGAGGAATTCAAAATGGCCATGATTCTTTTTTCGAAGAACTATGGTAAATCTTGATATGTTTGATCGTGTGAATATTATTTTGGGAAAGTATTTCTAACGTCCAGGTCCGGGAAGAAATTTTTTATTGATTTTTGGCCATCATATTATTTTTCTTTTGGTGGATTATCACTGATTCTTACTATATTGGCAGCAGTCTATTAAAATACATTAATTTCTTAATCGTTTTCATGACCTGATATTGATCATCAGTAAAAACTCCATTTTAGATAGATAATTCGGGGGTAATATAACAAGACTTGATTTATGAGCGAATAAATTTATAGAATTTCCCGCAAATAAAGATTGAAGTTCTGAATAAAACCCAAAAGCTTTAGCTTCAGGGTTTTTTTCCTTTGAACTTAACGACTTGAAAAGTAAATGATGGTCGCGTTATATGAAGGAATAAATATTTTTTACTCATAATATATTTCTACTTACTGAAGGTACAAATAATAATATAATAATATGTATTTAGGTGCTGTCAGTGGGGACAATGTGATTTTATTTGCAAGGGAAGTAGGCTGGAGTATCAGGCGATTACTTCCCACAACTGTCAATTTTTTGTGCATTCTACTCTTTTCCAAGCAAAATCATGCAAAAAATATTTGGACAGTTTAATCGATTAAACTTGAAGGTCTGGAATATAATACATGATTATTTACAATTGGATTGAGATCACTTTCTAATATATGCCTTAAAACACACGACACTGCCTCTAGATCAATCAGTTAATGAATGAAGCTAATTGACGATGCTTTTATCCAGTAATGGATATTTACGTAATTAGTTATGAAAAGAGCGATATTGTTCAACAAGCGTAATATTTGCCAAAACGAGCGCTAGCGAGTTCTGCAAATTACGCGTGTTGAACAATGTCGCTCTCTTCATAACGTGTTTACGTACAACGTTTTATCTAATTCCGCGCTTTCATAATATTCAATAAAATCCTTAATTACAATGATAATATTGAAGTGGAATCAAATGGTGTTAGAAGTATTGTTACTATGATGTATTCACCCAGAAAATTGACTTACTTTAAATAACTGTGTCCTGAATAATGTTTTCAATGTTTATAAATCTCAAAATACTATTGAATTAAAATATGTAATGGGTTAATTGTACAGTTTAAATAATGAAATAATTGTCAGTTTTGACAGTACCTACCTAATTAATAAATTATTCTTTGAAACTCATGTGGTATCTCTATGTTGAAACATAAACAGTTACGTAAAGTTTTTACATAACTACTTTTCATAACTGATATATGAAGGTTATGAAAAATGTGACGTTACCTAACGTCAAGGAGTGACGTAAAGTGTCACATTTGATAGCGGAATTAGATAAAAGTAATTTAACAATACTATGAAATCACTAGCTAATGATTTTCTCAGTTAAAGAAGAGGCAATGACATTTCTTGATACAACAAATCTTATATAGGGAAGCAAAGTCCTCAAAGTTGACAGAGAGCTGTGTGGTGGAAAGCTTACTATAAAGAAGCCATTGATTTTCAAGTGTAACAATTTGATACGAATTTGTACAAACTGACGAAAGTTACTTGTTTTTACGACAATGTAGAAATGATGAAAAAGATACATTAACAATCACTGCAGAACCACTACATTCATACAACACTAGGAATCCATAATATCAGAATTGGTGCTTTCGTACACTAAACTTTTCGTGATTTAATTCTAAATGAGCTTCTAATGCATCTCGCAATGTGAAAATAGTAAAAAAAGGAATTTATGGTAATTTTTTCCATTTAAAATGTATGAAAACCCGGAATTGAATTCGTACTTTTCAAATTTACACTTTCCCTAGCAATTGGATATTCATGATTCATAAGATTAGTTAAGGGGATCATTTTCGAGTTTGTAACATTTTCTTTTAAACCTCTTCCACAGAAGCACCCTTCTCTCGCTTTGTTATCTCACTTTTACTGCTTCTTCCACACAATTATGAATTTAATTTAAGTTCAACTCATAAATAAACTTTTTTACAAGGAAAGTTTTTTTAGTATCCTAATCTTGAATTTTAAAGCGTGAAATTCATTGCATTATCTTTTAAATTGTATACTGTCTAGTTTATAGACGTATATGGCTAGAAAAACAAGATAAACTGTTGGATAAAAACTAAACAATACTGGCTGAATAAACAAATTCTGTGTTTCTCTTCTATCCAGTTATCCTAAGTGTTGTGGTATGCATCTTGCAATGAAGGTTTCTTCATCCATTCCATACTAACCATTTGGCTTAATAATATCTGAAGGCGGCGCCAGACATGCGGCATTCGGCGAGTACCGAGCGACTGCTCGCAGAGTGGCAAGTAGTTGAGTTACTCGGCAAGGTGTGCGCGGAGTAATGTGGATGCGGATTCAGAGCGTTATACGGCCAATACTCGTTTCCTTTGATGCTGCTTCAAAAGACCGACAAACAACGGGAACTACGCGAGCACTGCACAAAGACTAAAATTGGTCATCGGCAAGTAGCGATGAACCCGTCCACACTACTTGCTACTTTCGAGCAGTCGCTCGGTACTCGCCGAATGCCGCATGTCTGGCTCCGCCTTGAGGTTATTATTGTGGTAGCTCAATAATCCAGCACATTGGTCCTGGACTACGTGAAATTCCTTATGGAAATCATCAATTTCGCCAATATTGCCGTTGTTAGTATCTAAATTGTGTCATAAAAATACCATCACCTTTGATATCTTCAAAGTTAGCATCTGTTCTAACACATACTTGCACAACTAAATTAAATTTTTATATAATTCAGCATCAACATTTAAAATAACCGAATAAGGGCCGTTAGAAATATTTTTTTTTATAAATGAATCGCGAGCCTTATATTTATATTCAGCATATTTTTCTTTTTTTACTAACAGGAGTGCCCTTGTCGAGTGATCTTCCAGCGAAACGCCATAAAAACTTTAATACCACCATATATTTGAATTACTTGTTGAGAGAAATGAAAATTTATGTCTCAAACATAAATTATCCATACATATATGTATAAGACAACCCTTACCAAAATAAAATCTTAAAACTTACATAACCTGTATAGAACGTCGCTTTCAATTCATTGCAGTAATAAACAATTTTTTTTATTAGAACTTATAGCTAAACAAATTTTCCGCTAAATATAAATGCATCCCCTAAGATGTAAACATATTTATTAGGTGCAATAAAATTTGACAAAAAAAAACTTCCCATACCGATACCGATTTGGGAGAGTGCACTAAAATTTGACATGTTTATGTCAACAATAGGACAATGGTCGTAGTTTCTATAGAATAGTAATAACCCTTCTTATTATTTTCAAGAACGCTTTTTACTATTCCAAGGGCTTGTACTCGTACAAGAGAGGGCTTTAGTCAAAATTGTACGTTACAGCTCACCAGACACAAGAAAATATTCCGAAAATTATGCATAAAACCGTTTTACAGTAAGATATGTTGGTTATTTCTCACTTTTTCTTAGGGTTCTGTACTCAGAGGATAAAAAACGGACAAACGAACACTATTACTAATACTTCGCTGTCCGTTTGTCTGTCACAAGGATGTATCTCATGAACCGTGATAGTTAGACAGTTGAAATGTTCACAGATAAAGTATTTCAGTTACCCCTAATAACTACTTGGAAATTTTAAATTAAACCAGACCGACAATGCATATTTTAAGAGAATGACCCTGACTGTAAATATTGATATCTACGTTTTGGACTGGTGTTTTTAAGCTTGGTGGTATTCCCTCAACATTTTGCAGCATTAAATAAATTTACGATTATATCTCGAGTAGTATTTAATCTGTGGTCGTATAAATGTTCGTGGCCCTTTTATGTTATTCCATCCCTTGTATTATTTACCAAAATAATTTCATTTTCTTCGTGTAAACCAATTAAAATTCAACTCGGTGCGAAACTGTTGTTCATTTCGAAGTCGCGGACCGTTTTCGTTTCAATGAATAAAACAAAATCCGGCGAAATTAAAATGGGTAGAGCAGGACCTGATTAAGGATAATGGAGATTTGTTTTTCAATACACAAATCTCTGATATAGTCAAAAGCGCTCTTATCATGCGGGTTCAAAGGTCACTAACCATACGTAGCAAATCAGAAGACACAGAGGTTGCCAAAATGTGAGATTACAAATATACCCAGAGAAAATAATGATGTTTGATGTTTCCTGCTCACTGGTTGACGAATTTTCACTTTTTCATTCATTCTCGAAATAATCTATCAGATTAAGTACCATTTTTTTTGGTTGAGGATGCAAGATACCGGAAAATTGCTTCTTATTATTCATATTTTCAGTTTGAATTGTCAAAGTGACATAACTGACATTTAAATAAAAACTTCGCTGGTGAAAGACTTTTTAGAATCGCTGAAAACTGAATACATATCCTTTTTCCTCCCGTCAAAATTGCATTAGTCTGTCTTATTCATCTTACGGATTTTATTTGGAAGTTATGATTAAACGCAATAAAAGAGAACAAAAACGGTGAATATGTCTTTGTTGAATCGTATGACCCGCATGATAAGACTGCATTTGACTATATTAAACAACAATTATTCATATACCTTTGTGTTTTTGATTTATTATCAAAACAGGGTAAATAGGGATAATAAGTAGATCCCGATTTCTTGAGCATTTCAAAAATAAAAAGGAATCAAATATTGTCAAGATGTAATGACTTCTTTTGTATAGATTAGATTAGATTTTAAATTGTGGCTAGGTTTCGAGATCTGTTGTGTTCTTCTAAATCTAGGTTCTTTTTTATTAACTTGGTTTTCTCAGTCCTCACTTCTATCAATTTTCTTTACGGTTGGAATTTAACTCGTAACTGAACCGATTGAGTGGCATCTTAGTTCACCCGATGTATCCATCCAGATTTTTTGAATTGGGCAAACTAAAAATGTGTATATATGGCCGGTCCTGTGAAGGAGAGCTCAGAGGAAACGAGTTTAAATTGAGAATGACAATTAAATACACGCCCTTTAGCCTTTTAGCCCTTACGCCCTCAGTTAGATAACAGCTAGAAAGCAATTACAGACGCGCAATGGGAGCTTTGAGTTCCCTAACCCTTTTTCCTACACTATGAACTTGATTATCAACTCTTCTGGTTTAATCAACTGAGGGCCCTTATCGACAGTAGCGTCGTGGGATCCAAAAGCTTTTATTCGAGAGGGGCCATTAAAAAATGTCTTATCTTTTATAAGTTCCGATAAGTAAAATGAAAAAATTAAAACGTTTATGAAATTGATTGGTGTTTTTAATATAAATATAGCTTTTACTGTTTATTTAGTTTTGTAGATCTTTACAAGGTTTAGTACTACTTATTTTCTTGATAATTTCCTAAACCCCTGGCATCTATTTGAAAATTTACTTTGTACTGTTTTAGACTGTAGATATCAGATATCTCAGCTGCTGCGTTTTTTGGGCACAAAAGTATATTATTTCTAATAATTGTTCAGCTTCAGTGTTTTTTGGGCACAAAAGTATATTATTTCTAATAATTGTTCAGCTTCAGTGTTTTCCAGTGTTTACCATTACTTGTATTGTTTCGAAAGTGTAGACTCCCAAGTATTTGATCCTTCAAATCCTTAAAATAAAATACGTAAGTTTTGTAACTATATTTACAGAATAATCTGATCAAAGGAGTAGTTCTATTTCCCCGACTATACCTATACTTTCCAAGTTACTGGATATACAAAATCCAATCGTCTTTTTTTAATTTAATTTAAGACTCGATCCAAACTAAATTAATGCAACGTTATTATGCAAGGTAAAAAGAAAAAGGAAGTCGAGAGAAGCAAACACAATTTTCATTAAATTAAATTCCTGGAGGTCTCTAGGATGCAGGATGAGCTCGAGACGCGTCGGTATACACAACTTCTGGTTTATGTCTTACAGCAAATTAAGTTAGTTATGTTTATAGGGTTGTTTGGAACTTTAGAGTTATGTCTACTGATATATATTGTCAGTAGTAAAGTTTTGTCCATGTCAGGTTGTTTTTATCAGACGACTTGACTGGCTCCTCAGGGACTAGAGAAAATATTAAATCTGATAAATCACGAGTTGTATTTACAGAGATTTCAAACTAAAGTTATCTTGAAGTTGAATGTTCTATTCTATTAAACTGGATTAATTTATGGGTTTAAGTGCGAAGGTATGTTTTACTTTTTTATGATGAAGTAAAACCAGGAAGTTTGAATTTTGTTTTCGTTTTCAAAATATGTAATTTCTATGACAAAATGGTTTCCTCTCTGACATTTCTTTGCTGTACAATTCATTTCTTGTTGAATTTTTCATTTCAGTCGGAGAGAGTTGTTTTGAATTGAACAATGCCTTTGCAGTTTAGTTCGCTCTTCTTAAGAAAGTGAGAATGGTGTGTGTGTATTGATAATAGTGACTTACTATTGTGTCTTACTATTAAAAATGTGAAGTAATTTGTAGTGAAACAATTATTATTCACAAATAATTTGATTAAATGTTTTGTCGTTTCTTCCTAGCTGAATTAAAGTTTCTGGATTTAAATATCTTTATATATATTTAGTCGTTTAAACACCGTTACATGGGTAATTATTTAGGATTTCTAATTGAATGTAACAATTACAGCAGAGACGGAAACTTCCTACATAAGTAGGTATTACAACGAGATGTGTTTTTATGTAATCTACCAAGTCTTGTGTAACGAGCGAGGAATGGTACTTATCAAAGCATTCCGCGCGAATTATACAGTATAGTATAATATGTTAAAATAAGACTACAGTAAAATGTCGTGAAATTAAATTGGAAGAACGGGACAAATCCACCGAGTGAAACTGTCATTTATTACAAAAAATTGGTGAAACTTATTAATATTGTATTTGATTAACTTAAGTTGTGCTTTGGAAAAACGTTGCAAATGATTAACAAAGGCCAAAAAAATCGGATTAGAAATTGATGGGAAAAAAGTACAAAGAGTAAGGTACTTATATTATTGGCGCAGTCAGTAGGATTGTCACGAAAGGCATCCAACGCGGAAAACTTCCAACTATCTCTATAGTGAAGTAACAAAAGAATTGGTAGGAGTTTTCTAAGAACTGTTCATTTTGGATTATCTTCAATCAAGGAAAGTTACCAGACTCCTTCGAAGAAGAAAAGTTGTCCAAGGGAAAAAGAAACACCGTAATGTAAATTAAACAATTTCAAGTATTTGTATATGTCAGACTCCTCTAGTGCTTCCCCTTCCTTTAGTGATAGCGAGAACGATCTAGAGTTAAATTTAAGTACCAAAATACCCAAGAGTAATTTAGAAATAGATTTAATCACAAGAAACTTCAATTCATTTTCTTTAAAAGGTATAATTTAATAATGGCAGATTTACCTACTTTTACCAGAGCTGAAACCATTCCAGATTTTGATGATAATGAGAATGAGCTCCATTTTTTTTCGGAAAGTATAGACAGTATTTAAAACATTTTTATGGTAATACAAATATTTAAAAAAAAATTGTTGGGAAAATCTATGGACCGAAGAAATTGAATGAGGGACAGTATGAGCACCGTACACTAACTACCGACAAGTAAATTCATTTGCGTCGGAACGCTTGAAAATTTTGGTACATCTTTTCTCTGGTGCCTGTTATCATAATACAAGAGTTACGAGGGACAATCGTGTGGTTAAATACGGCATAAAAATTTACGGCACAATTCGATACAGGTTTTCAGGGCACAAAATATTACTATAGGAAAATTCATATTTATTAAAGCTCAAGTCTCGATAAAGTAAATTATTGATTGAATTGATATATTTACCAAAGTAATGATTACAAATGTTTAAGTATACTTAGTTTGGGGTATTGTTTCTGTAACTTTTCAGTTTTAATGTTACGATTAGCAAATTTCAGTGTATAATAAATATCTTGTATACAATGAATAAAAATAATCAACTTGGAAATTTGTATAAGGATGACACAATTCAACATTCTTAAAGCTATTATTAAGCTGCATACCGATGATCTATAAATGCGTTTTCCAATTCTATAACGAATTCCACAAAACTTTTGGGAGGCACAACCATATTTCAAATGTTAGATGGAACGGTAGATTCTCCTTCTAGATCATTTATCTTAATAAATTCTAAGCAAGTGTTACAGGAATGCTGCAATTAACACTTTTTAAGTAGGTATCCAGTAACGTATACCAGTGCATTCCCATCCACACTTTTTATATTTCTATAATCAGTCGTAAACACTTTTAGAGGAGTATAGGTATTATTTGTAGTCGTAGAACTAACTGTACTTTTAAGCAATTCAGATTTTGTATTAAGCAAAAATGCAAATTTTTATCCTATTATAACATTGTTCCACCGTTATATTGGCATATCGGTGGTTTCCTTTAAAGCCCAAAGCATTTTTCCAAGCTTCACATCTGCAATATAATATAGAAAATAAAAAATGTATACTACTAAATTACCTCTTTTCTTACCTAACTTTATCTTTTGCGCATCTAAAAAACGGTCTCTCTTTCAGTTTACTGCGACAATCATCAACAGAACAATATACCACTCCAGGCATTTTGCAATGAAATAAGTCACTAGGTATAATATTTTTACTAAATACAACTTTATAATAAAAATATGTATGAATATTTTAATGTTCACGCAAAAACCATGATCTGCTCACAAACACGAAAACAAAACAAAAATTATATTTCCGAAATTTCGATCAGCAACACGTTAGCATTGCGTGCTATCCCTGTACTCAACACTTTCTCGATTTAAACTAGCCAGAACTCGCCAGACGATAGGAGGGGTAAGGAAATTTTCGGTAACCCATAAATCGACGAAGTGAATTTACTTGTCGGTAGTTAGTGTACGGTGGTATGAGAGATTACGAATCTGGAAAGAGCAGAAATTCTAGTATCTGAGGATATAAGAATAATAAAAGCATACAGATTAAGATGAATATATCAAAATATATTTAAAAAGGCATGTTAGGAGGGGGAATAATAGAGTTAACACCAGTTACAAATACTAAAGAGTAGGACAAAAGATGGTTTTCTAAAAGCATGTGAGAGCTCTATCGTCCAAAACCTTAATCTATTATCATCAGGACATTGTAGCACAGTATGTGTATTGAGGTTTCTTCATATCCTAGGCACAATAGGTATGCATATTGTTGTGTCCGCCAATCTGATGTTGTATTTGTTGTGAATTTTTGCGATCTAACCGATTATGATCGAAACAATTTTTAATCTAAATAGTTTTTTTGTTTTTCTCTACGAAACAGATTACTTTATAGCCTGACTGCTCCAACCAGCGCAAATATTTTTATTTTGAAAAACATTTTGATTACTCCATAAGAGATATAAATTTATTGTGTAGCCAGTACGCCGTGATGGCATTCGTTGAAAAATAAGAAAAACCCGAAGCGAACAAAGTCGTAAAACCGGGAATGAAAAAAAAAGGAACGAGCAAAATATGTTTGTGTGCTCTGCAGAAATAGATAAAGTCTTGGTGAGATATATTTTTCGTGAATAAAGGGTGATATATTACATCAAATGAAGTTTTACTATTGGACTTTTTTCGTTTCGTTTCGGTGCTCATCTTGATTAATTTACTGGAAACAAAATTTTATGTTTATTCGACAACTTTTTCATATTCAAATATATTTTATTTTGTAAAACTACTTATGCATAATATCCAGTGAATTCATATCTATCCATCTTCATAAGATGTCACAATTATACTCGCCATTATAAGGTCAGGCCGCTCTTAGTTTACCACTTTCGCAGTAGAAAGTTATAGCGATAAGGTGTTCTATTCGTCGGAAATTTTAGCAGTACTCAAACGTTATTTTTAATAATTAATTAAATAGGGAGATACACTAATTTAAAGGATTTTAACTATATTTTCTGTAAATTTCACCATAAAATTAGTTATTGAGGAGTTTATTCGAGTAGACGCTATAGAACAATTATTAGACACTTAGTTTTCTTCAACGTCTCTAGTTAATCTCCCTCCAAAATATTTTTATCAGTTTTTGCAGTTGTTTGATGTAAGATTACCTCACGTATATAAAAATAGGGTGTTGCTAAAAGTAGTATAAGAATTCGCACTAAATAAATGAAAACCTAATTGCTTGACGTATCAATTCGATCGTAAAATGGCAGTAAATATAATATCCTTATATTAATTTATAAAGATTGGTATCAAGTGGATGAAATCAACAAGGAAGGAGGGGCGAATAAATAACTTACAAGAGAAGAGTAGACGAGGAGAAGAGAAAATTTACGATAAAAATACCGTTCTGGTTGATGAGTTCGTAGCAAATAATGACTAAATAAACGTCTTTCCACTCTGCACTCGAGCATAGACTCGGTTCCAAGATGACTTCAAAAATACAGAGTCGTACTTACGAGAGATTCATTTTTTGTATTAATTTTCTTGTTTTCATTAATCAGTTATTTGTTTATTCTCTAGAAAGTCAGGAGTTTATAAATTAAAGTAGGGTACTAACAACTGTGACAAAATTTATATCGGTAGAACTACATTAGAGATATTAAAACTAGAATTTCAGAACACAAACCTTTCCAACTCTATCTAGTTGATCTTCGAAATCTTCAAGACCATCACCTTCTTCGTCTCCAATGTTATTTCCAGTCTGAATTGGTTCTTCATCACCAATTTCATCTGAATCATTTACTTCCTCGTAGATTTTTTCTTCCATATTGTAGCAATTTTCAGAACCATGGCAATTTGTACATAAATTTGTGCATTTTAAACCATGTTTCCGGCAGCCACATTTTAAACTGTTAAATCCAGTTTCACAGCTGCAGCAAATAATTTTGAGCAATACTTCCAGTAAATTTGGGCATAATGCCACGTTGATGTTGCTTCCAGCCTTAATCTGTTGCTGTCAATTCGTTCCCAACCCAATATGAAGCTAATAATATGATAGCTATGATACCAAAAAATTAGATTCCAACTAGCTTTATTAGCTTCTTCACCATGTGATCGAGGCTGAGGCGGGGAAGGCTTTCCTGCGCTGGGATACGTGCGAAGAGGGGAAGAGTGCAGGCACGTCAAGAAGCTCCGGCTCCTGGAAGATATTCCAGTTCTGGCTCTAGCGGCTGCGAAGTACTACTTCGCTACCCCATACAGGGCCATGATCCGGGATAGAGAGTCCTGGGGAAAAGAGAGGAATACACAGCCTAATGGGACCGTCTGGTACACAGATGGTTCATGCTCCGGTGATAGAGCAGGGGCTGGAATTTACTCCAGGAACCCAAGAACACAAGTTTGTGTACCATTGGGTGATGGTGTATCTGCATATCAGGCCGAGATATATGATATCTTGGAATGTACGCAGATAAACCTAGACAGAGGTTATGTGGATCGACGCATAACCATATACTCCTGGTGGGTATACCAGCAATTCAGGACTTACTAACGAATGTCGAGAACGACTTGCTAATCTTGCAAGGCGGAACGTGGTGCGGCTAGAATGGATTCCAACATACTCTGGTTTCGAAGGCAACGAGATGGCGGATGCTGGCTGCGGAAGGGGCGGCAGTCCTCTCTGCGGCCTAGGCCCGACCCTTTGCCTAACAAAACAAACGTCAGTCCATGTTCTCTTAGAGTGTCCACACTGGGCTGTACTACGCAGGCGAATCTTCGGAGTCCCTGTTATGGCCCCTGGAGACATGCACAAGCAGACATCCATTGAAAAACGTTGTGGCCTATATTGAAGGGCCCGGCTTCATGGATGTCTAGGTAGTAGGAATGGCACAATGGGCCCGCCAGTGGCCTCAGTGCCGGAACCTTGGCTTGAGTTTGTCCAGGACAAGGCTCGCCTGCACATTTAGTAGTAGTAGCTTTATTAGCAAACCAACACTCTTTCGACTAAAATTTTGAAATTTTACATGGAGGACCTAAAATTTCCATGCAACTAAATATTTTGAAAGCTTTTGTGATGAATAAAAAGAAATATTCAGGTACCTACATAAGAGCACCACATTATTTTCCATACATAACCTCCATAATATTGGTAAATATGTTGAATTTATTTGGGCACCAAGCCATGTCGGAATAAAAGGCAATGAAAACGCGGATACAGCAGCTCGTGATGCTGCTGAGAAAAAGACAGTCGACGTTACAGTTTTGAGGGCAGATGACATAAAAGGGCAATATAAATCTCTGTTGAAAGGAATGTGGCATCAAGAATGGAATCTAGTGAACAACAGCCTAAAGTCAATAAAACTCTCTGGTGGGCCTTGGCGACCTCCAGAAGCACTGCCCAGGGCTGACAGAGTGAAGATCCACAGATTAAGATTCGGGCATCAGCATTAACGCACGCGTTTCTCCTAGAAGGACAAGACCCCCCGATATGTCTTCATTGTGGGGAATTAACCACAGTCTCGCATATTATATGTGAATGTGCAGGATATGGAAATATGCGGCAGCTTTTTAACATATCTGATATTCTCGCAGACAATTTCACTAACGCCAAATAAATTCAAAATGTATTAAAATACTTAAAATCAACCAACCTCTTCAATAAAATATAAGTATCGTAATCGAAAACGATTAGCCTTTGTTCTTCAAATTCTGGTGCTAATGATCACAGAAATCGATGCACCCAAATTTACAGCAACAAGACCAATTAAATAGGAATCAGTATTGATTATTGCTTTAATTTGTTCGCCAGTTTTCTGAAAAAAGTCGAACAACTACTTTGGCTTGTACTTGTTATTTAAATCTTCGATAGACCAGAGACTACCATATTTATACATTCATAATTTATTCAGGATCGTGTTTCAATTCCACCTTGTAACTATAAAATACAGAAAAGACTGAATCTATCCTCTAGAGATTTATCAATAGTTGATGACCTTTCGAACATGAATGAACTTTAACTATCCTTTAAGTTTTATGCAATGCATGGAGTCCCGTCGCAAATTTCTCCTTTGTGAAAGCGTCCCTGTAGAGCCCATCCAAAAGGAAAGCAATCAACCGTTGCGTGTCCCCATAAAATGGCGCTCCCCAGGGCGAACGGCGGATAATATACCGCCAGTTACGTGGAGTTAGAACCTTTTCACGTTGTACGAACTTGACACGATCTAAGAGCTTATCTAAGACACCCTGCTTGCGAGATTATCAGTCACAAAAGGTAGTTCATTACTATCAGAGATATTCTGAGTGATCTGGGAACTTGAAAGAAAAATAATACTTGGAAGAAATGCGAATCGCAGCCAAAAATATTGTAATGATTGCTTTATAAACCGCATTAGTATTTTGAGCCCGAAAACCAGCGGTTTTTTCAATTTTTTGTTTACTCTTTCATCCGCTGTGGCTTTAGGCCCTGTAGGGAATAGAATTTTGGATATATATTTGGCGATCTTAAAAATAAAAAAAACATATCATTTAATTGAGTTGGCAACTTTCGAATAACTTGTCCTCTAATTAAGCTGTACACTAAACAGATCGGTTATAAATTTTTACGAAGTGTACTTTGCGTTTAGTACACAATATAAAATAGTAATTAAATGCTCTTATACCTATACATACACTCCAAAAACCTATTATGTAATTAACATAAAGAACCTTCAATTAGCAAATCAAACAAATTTTATTGTTCAGCTAATATTTACATTTAGTCCGTTTACTTATAAACATGCAGTATTAAAGACAATCCTAAAACTTTATATGTATCGCATATTTAACATTCCAATAATCCCGGTTAACTAAGTAGTGTAAATAATTGTCTGTCGGGGCATATAGCCCGAGAAGTAGATGTTGTTTCTCAGTGAACGGTCTATTTTTTGCAGAGTAGTTTTAAAATTTGAAAGGCGTTATAAAAGTATAATACTATTATCTTGGACATTTATTGATAATACGCTTTACTTGAATATGACAATTCTTACAGAAGGGAGGCCTCAAATTGAACGCTAACTACCTGTAGCCCAGAACCTAACCCTTAAATTGGACGCTGCCGGAAGGATTATGTCCTTTAATGATTAAGCTTATATTTGATCAACCGGGTTTGGGCCTGGGTTTTCTTGTCTTTTTTTAGTTTTCTATTCCTTATTTTCTGATATTTTTATACATAATTACACTTTGATCGACCGGGTTTGGGCCTGGGCTTTCTTGTTTTTTTTTTTGTTTTTTATTTCTCATTTTCTGATATTTTTATACATAGTTACACTTTGATCAACCGGGTTTGGGACTGGGTTTTCTTGTTTTTTTTAGTTTTCTATTTCTTATTTTCTGATATTTTTATACATAGTTACACTTTGATCGACCGGGTTTGGGCCTGGGTTTTCTTGTTTTTTTTTTAGTTTTCTATTTCTTATTTTCTGATATTTTTATACAAAATAATACAGGTAGAAGGATTAATAGAGGTACCTAGCGTCGAATTTAAGGGTCTAAAAACAGGTACATAAAGTGAGAAAAAGATTAAGTGAAATTTTAGCGTCGAATTTATGCACGCCCTTACAGGAAGCTGTGATTAAGTAAATTAGTTTTATCTAATAATATGACCTTCATCTCAATATTATAATGATGATGTTCAGTATAAAAATGAACTAATCATATCGGTGATTGTTTTATTCACGAACATAATAAATAGGTATTATTATTATTATTAGTTAACGCAAATTGAGGCCGTATAGTTTGTATCAAAGTATATCGTCTTAGCTTTTGCCGACAATCATAAAATTAATGGGCCAATTGCAATAAATCATACGACCAATGGCGGACTGTTTAAAATTATTTTAAAAAGGATCAAACTCACAAATATCTATCTTTTTGTATTTTTATCAAACATCCTTTGTTTTTTATTAAATATGTGAAGACGATTTCTCTGGACTCTTTTTTTTTTCCTCCTAAATGAGTGATTATTAAATACTATTAAGTTGACTAAACCATACCAGCCATTGCCTTGTTACTCGACTGTTATTAGGTTTCATTCCAGGTAAAATTATTTTGAGAATGTCTTATTTAGATTATTGCCGTCAAAAAGCGAAGACAATATACTTTGAGACAAACTATACAAACTGATCCTATATGTATTTTTATGTCTCAAAGGCGTTTCCGGACTTAACAAGCTATAAGTATTTTAATTTTTTGATGAATTATTTATTTATTTATTTATATTTTGTACTGGTTTGGTTTTAGTTTTCTCGGTGTGTAACATTCCCATTCCGATGATATACTTACAGGTTTAAGATAGATGCGACGACAACATAAATTCAGTAATATTTATGGCATGCAATTCTTGCGAAAATAAATACCATCGTAAAAGACAAAAAATATACAATTGCACTCTTAATGGATGAATGCATTAAAATACTTTCAAAAGCGTATCTCAAGAGAGAGAGAGACACACAGAGAGAGGCAAAGAAGAGGCGATTCTAAATCTTATGTCGTAGCTCTTTAAATCATATTGTATGCAGCTTACATATTTATTTGATAGGTATACATTAATATCAAACAATTTAATATTATGTTTATGTATACAGTGAGATCCTTTAGTAAACCAGACCAATGTCTTAATTTTTTTCACGTTTTTAGAACCGAAATAATTGGTACTAAGTAAAACATCATAGAAAGTGTGGTAGGGAATAAGAGGCTCTAAAAAGCCTTAGGAAGCACTCCAGTACTTACACCTTGGCAGTTGTGAGAATTTGACTACTTCATCTTTTAGATAAACATGAGATGTCAAGTAATTGGCAAGAAAAAAGAGAATAACTGAAGCTGAACCCAATCGTGTGAAGTAGAGACAAACAAAAAATAGTATCCAACTGTCCACAGTTCTATGAAGTAAACGTTATTCTGAGATAAAGGGGGCAGCGAGAATGTTGAAGCATATAAGGAGTAACTCAAAAGAAACTAAGTCCAATGAATAGTAGACTCTGAAATTATCTTCGGTATTAATTGAAGATTAGATTTGATGAGGAGGTAATTCGTCTATTCCATTGCAGAACCCCAACAGCCTTAGTAGTTTTTCCATTGGGCTTGCTGCAAATTTTGGCAAATGTCTTCTCTCTCCTCTGTTTCGTCTACATCTGTCCGGGTGAGATTTTCGTTGTGTTTGTAATGGTCTCCGAGTGCGCTCGAAGTGAGTACGCAATCCCATAGATACTAGTTGACCTCTATAGAATCGAGTACCTATTTTGTAAGCCCTCGCAAATAATCTAATCCGACAAGGTTTTGTGGTATTTCCAATCAATACAAATTATACAGTCACTATGTTGTTGTTCTGAGAAATTAATTACCCATGTATTAGGCTTGATATTGTTTATTTCTGAAAGCAATAAAAATTTCGAGATATAAATTTTGTACAACTGAATGGTACATTAGTCATACCGCAGCATGTTGGTCGGAACAATAGAATTGAAAATTGATCGTGAACACGGTTTATACATTTCTTCTCTCTTTTATGGCCGATAACCTAAAATAGAGGAATCAAGCGATTCTGATGTAATGCGCGTACGGTATTTAGTACGTGGTGTGTGTAAGGTGCAAATATATATTTTCTAATCTCGTTTCTGTTAACGCGAGTAACTCGAATATCTAATATTTACCTGATTTTCATTTAAAAAAAAAACTAGAAATCTCCAAAAATTACCAAGACTTGAAAAATGTGTACCTAACCAGTGGAAAACACTTGGTAGCATGCAGTCTTTCTTCTATTATTATTGTTCAATAAAATAACGTTAAAAAGGCTGAATGAAGTGGATAGTATTTTTAATCAAGACTAAAGACAAACGGATAATAATAGTTGATGCTCATAATAAACAAGTATTATCAAACTGTAATAGTGGAATGTAAAATCCAAGCTAAATTCAAGATCTGACAACGACCAACTCGCGATATTCTGATCTCAATCAATCTAACCTAACTACACGTGCTACTTCTGTGGGTGAGAACACAGAACTGAAAATCTATAGTGACAGGTTACGCGATTGTAGTGACAGGTGACGGCTACGCCACCAACCTATAAGCTCTGATTCCACCAAAAATCGTTTAACGACACTAAGGGCGAGTTGTATAAAACACTTTAACTCGGCCAGTCTAAACATCAGTCACCATTAAACCGAGTTTAGGTGTTTGGTACAACTCGCCCTAAAGAAGTTTTGCCTTGAAATCTGATTTCCACTATTCAACAATTTTAACATGGCTGCTCTTTAAAATATTTTCATATCTGTCGCTAAATGACAATCGTAAGACCGAGACGAAAACTTTTTATTCATTAAAACTTTTTATTAATTTAATAATTTCTCCATATTTCGTATAGTAACTAGTATAATATTTAATTGATCTCACACCTACAAAATAATGAATCTAACGAATAAACGTAATAAACACGAAATTACTTATTGTTATACAACTACTTTAATAAACCATTAAAAACGTCCTGCATTATTTTTAACATTGTATCTAATAGCTTTTATTAGTGATCTAAGCCCGTGAACTATAAAAATATTTTTATTGTTTTACATTATTTTTTACCATTTTTTTTTTCATTTGACGTTAAAAACTGTCAGAAACATTAAAGTAGTTGAAAACTATCCAGACAATTTGTCATTTGCATCTATTTTCACAAGATGCCTTCAACCGAAAGTGATAAAATTGAAATATTCGGGGAAATATTAATGATGATTGGTATTGGCGATAAGATGCGGACTAACAAGAGCTAGGCTGTTTCACAATATATGGTAAGCAGAATAAAGCGGAAATGCATGGAATTAGGTTATGTGAGGGATGCAGCAAAGCAAGGTAGACCAAAAATTGTCGCAGTAGAAAATCCACACAGTACAGTGCAAGGATTATACATACAGCGACTTTCGTATTGGAAAGTCTTCAATATCAAACATTTTTAAAAAGGAAAAATACCATTCTTATAAGGAACGTCTAATCTATGAATTGGCTGAAGACGACTTTGACCGAAGAACTGAATTATGCGTTATTTTATGGACGCACTGTATATTGAATAAGAGTCATTAAACCGTTTGATACGTTTGATCGACTATCAATATTCTTTTTTAGAAAAGAGTCATTAAACCAGTATGTCACTACATCGGTATTCAAACTAAACGATATAATTTATCGATAACTTTTTATGTCATATTTCAAATATTATCTTCTTGCTCAGCTTTATTATAAAAGAAATATTCAGTTACTTCTAGGTATTACGATATACCTTTAGATTGTATGTATAATAAGACCACCTAGCTAGTGGTTAGCTATCCAAGGAATTTAATTAAACTGTTAATAAGCCCAGCATAGTAGAAGCAAATATGCATATAAATTGACCAGTTTGATTATGAGAATGCACGAAAGAACGGGTAGGCTGAATCTTCAAATGAAAGTGTCTACTTATAGGCGCGTCGTGTTACCTCTGCTTCCCTCGGATACATATCAAACCCGTTTTAGTAATTCAGTCGACAAAGTAAGCATCAAGATTGTACGCATAGCGTAATTCAGAGCCGTAATAGATTGAATCTAAATACATTTTTTTTGTGTGTCAATAAAAATAAGCATCATGTTATGTTGGAAACATAATGCAGCCAAATTTCTAATACCATAGTACAGCCAAATGGATATAGAAGAATCAGCAAATACCGCTTGTCGGTCACTGCAGCCTTAAAAATGAAGAGAGAAGTTTGAAGCAACGTATAAAATACTTCAAGAAATAGTGCCAAACAAAGACTGCTTCTGCAGTTTCTGAAACCGTGCTTTTGTCGTAGGTATTTTCACGAAAAATCTGCTGTATTAAAATCTCTATTATGGTTTAAATATTTCATGCTGAAGTCCACCCTTTTTATAGATGAAAACCAGGTATCCTAAACTTCGAGCATTTTAAAAAGAGGAAATGAAGAATATAAACCCAAAAAATCGAATGTGCTTGTCAGGGAGATGTGAATAAATGATAATTATTTAATGATGAGGGAATTGCTGGAGCTTGCCGTTCTACTGAACTCTGTGAAATCTGCAACTATTGCGGAAAGTCATGTATCTGAGACCGTCAAGAATAAAAAGGAAGCTGCAAATAAAATTTTATACTATACTAGCTGACCCGGCTACGCGTTGCTGCGGCTAACTTTTTTGTCATATTACGTTGTTGTAAACTATTTAAGGGAAACCGCAGGAGAACATCAGACATGGGCACCACCATCCTTTTTTACATAGATGCAATTTGTAAAAAAACATGGCGACCTTCATGACTTATTTTTTACTATACATATAATAATATAACTATGTGACAATACTTACATGTATATTGTTTAATTAGAGTTTTGAACAACGAAGCACTAATAATTAAAAAGCGGAAATAATTTCACTGTATTATATTTACTATAATATAATGTAGTATTAAATTGTAGCTTATATGAAACGTTTGCATGTTTGACATAGCGCCATCTATTGAATACTAACTCAATCAACTGTTAAAATCGTTTGGAGGTAACAGATAATAGTGACTGTCAAATAATAGACAAATAATTTGCAATAAAATAATATTGCGATTATAAATTGAGATGTAAGCTATCCTATCTTTCAAGTTAGATCAAACTGCACACGGTGTACAAATTTGATTAAAATCGGTTGAGTAGTTTAGGAGTCCATGGCGGACAAACACGTGACACATAATTTATATATATTAAGAAGAAGATAACGAAGCCAGAAGTTTCCTACAATACATCGAGAGTAAAAGAAAACTTGGTTAGAGATGGAGAAATTATGGAGTCGGAGCATTTCATACAAATTGAGAAAGAACAAGAAAAAATGTATTCAAATATTATAAATAATGTTCATAATTGTAATAATTATACTATTAATGTTCATATAAATAAGATACACATTTTATATGGCATCAATATTCGTTACTATATTTTATAATTAATATATTTCCAATTCCTGATGGTGTTTTTATTCCTATTGTTGATGATATTTTTGTGTACCCACATTTTCTCAACAATGTTACTTTGGTTGATTCAAGTTTCGTAAAGGTAAAATACAGATCCGTACATCCATGATTTATGAACCATATCATATTCAATATATTATACTCTTATGCAATTAAATTATTAATAATTAATAATTTTGAGCGTAATCCGGTTCTGCGAATGATTTTTCTTCGTCTGTATCGTTGACATCGTTATCCTCCTTCCCTTGAAACGAAACAACGACTCACCGACGGCGGCCATTTTACTTTAAAATGACCACGTTGTCTTAAAATAATATGTAAGTTAGACAGTTCTGAAACTCGAAACAACTTAATCGTGTATGTGTTTTTAATGGTGCAGTGTGTTTCTAAATGAGTGAGTGAGTGAGGTGCGCGTATAGTGCCGATCTCCCCCCATGCGTTCTTCAAACACTTACCACTAAACACAAGTAAGCTATTAGGTTTAATTTTATTTGCTATAAAGATTTCATAAAAAAAAAATATACTACTTTCATTGCTTCGGATGTTGGCTGGGTAGGTAGGTATATGCTCGGCGTGAAAACCAATAAAAATGTTTTCATGATGACAAATAAAATCGTATTGTTTCGAGGTTTGGCGCCGTTTATGTAAAAGCCGCTAGTGTTACCGGTGAATAAACATTAATTTTTTATGTGCATGAGATTGTGATGATGGATTTTACAAATCATGAGTTTTAGTTGCTTCGTAAGTTGATTTATTGTTATTCGATTTTCTTTATGATTTTTATGGAAATATTTGTGATATGCATGAAATACTTTTGCTTTTGTTCCTTTTTATGCAGCCTGCACATCTACGAGTACCTATCTACTAAACATTTTCTTGTCTACCCACTAATAATCTCTTCGGCGAAATCCCGACACTTCACTTACTGAGGTAATCAAAATATTTATATAGTTAGTGCTCCAAAAAGTCATAAATTATACCATATCTTGTGACCAAACATAGGTTTATTGAACCTCACTTACATTTATTTGAAAATTTTTAACGTTGCTCTAAAACGTAAATTTATGAAAATTTATATGAGACACTAGTATACGATTCTATATACTGGAAGTAGTAGAGCCTATTTATTTTCATTCATTAGGTATAGATTTTCAGAGAGGGTTAGCACGCTTTTGACTCCCAACTATTTTTTTGAGGGTTACATTTAACAAAATACGCAACGTCATCGGAATAAATAGTTATTTATGATACAAGTGCCGAGTGCGCAAAAGTACTTCACGCACAAGTGTCATACAAAAGTTTATCTACGAGCACATGAAGAAAAAATAAAAAAATGTGCTCTGGAGGGGTTAAAAAACATAAAAATAAATTTTCTATAAACAAATATATACACAACGAATTCTAATTATTTAAATTCATATTTACAGTAAAATGAGGACAATTATTCAAATTACTAATTACTTATAACATTGGGTAATTTTGCCTTTTTTTCAAGTAACAAATACTTTTCACTATGTCTGACACTTTTGTCAAATTTACTGTCAGCACAAAAGTTTATACAACAAACGACTAAATTTAAGGCAACTAGATAATAACGTAGCTAAAAAAATGTTGAAATGAAAACCCCATTTGAAAAGCATTGGTCATTTACGCACGCTTTTGGGTGTTATAATGAAAGTCCCATATAAAAAGCATTGTTCATTTACGCACGCTTTTTAACGTATGTATAATGTATGATTTCTCACATTTTTTTTTGGTTCGTAAATGCCTAATTTTAAAGGTGATCGTAGATAAACGTCTATTTTTAAACTTTTTAGTCTATTTTTTGTATTTGTTTGAAACCATTACAGCCATCCATTTAAATGTTGATTTCAAAATATATTGAATTGTTAAATTGTACTGTATTTTCGTAAATACCAAAAATTTCCTTGGATGCAACTCCCAAATTTTTTTTATTTTTGGAATATTCTTGCAGAAAAATCTAGTTAATTTTGGAGCTTAAATCTCCCAATAAAAATAGGAAAATATAGTCCGAGCTAGCTATAAATGGTACTTCCAATTCCAGTTCAAGGCATACCTTCATAAATAAAATATCTGAAATTTTCTTTCAGAGACTCTAAAATGCTCTCGAGAATGGATTAAATTATTGTGTGTTTACTTTCATGGAAATGATCTTGAAGTCATATTTCCTTGATCAAAATCATCAATAAATTTCGTCAAAAAAGTTACCATTAGATTTCATCAAACTTCTAGCAATTTTTTTGATAAATCATACAAATTTATAAATAATATTCATAGTTTGAAAAACACATAGTTGAAGTCGTAAATTGTCCAGTAAATTCATGTGTTAAACAACAATGTAATAATATAACGTAAATATTTCTAAAACCTCAGTTCTTATTCTATAGAAAGAAGCCCTCTCCTCATAAACGTCTAACTTGTAGAGGGTAATTAATTTTAAGATTAATTTATATCACCATCCTTTGAAGATAAATTTTATTGTTCTACACTTTGATATCTTAATAATAAACAAATACATTTATGTGTAATTTTAACATAATATGCTTATTTTTTATTGTTTTTGAATGCGCTGTTTAACGTGTCAGGTATATTAAATATTTTATTGCAAAAAAAAAGATTTCTATTAACTTAAATTTCTAATATATTAAATTTAAAAACTTGCTACAGGTGCATGTTTATGTGTAAAATGTCATTTTTGTATAATAGTTTGATATCGTTTGACATTTCTTATTCACAAAAACAAACAGCCCCTGTACAGTATCTCAAAGGGTGACGCTTGATATAACACATTCTATAATGGAACTTTGTTTAATATTAATGTTTACTTACTTTGAAACTTGTAGTCTTTATTTTGAAAAATCGTATAACTTTGATCACTACGAACAAAACCTACTGTTGAACAAACGGCGTACATGTACAAACTAAACCACCCTTTATGTTGTGGTTTTGCATAAACCACAAAAATATTTACCTGAAAAGTGAAATCGAAAACAAAATTTCTTGAGTATGGCTTCCGTACCATTTGTTCATTCATTCAATCTATATATTTTATGGTATAATAAAATTTTATTTCAAACGAAAGTGAATTTCCATAGTTAGAATTTTTTTCTGGTACCTAAATAAAAAGGGGTGCATGGATCTGGATTGCGAAGAAAATAATTGAATGTATTTTCGTATATTTTTGGATATATAAAGGGAATTCTGATATTTCAATTTTAATTTGTCTCAATTTATCATCAACTTTTTATAAGTTTTTCTTCGATATTTGAAAAGAACTACTTCCTTTATCGTATAAAAAGAGTAATGCTGGTCCAACAGTAGTGATGAGCAAAATTGGTCTTGTTCTTAGGTAAAAGCAAGCCTAAAAAACAAGAACAAGACCAAGACCAATACAACTCTGAATATGCCAGACCAAGACCAAATACGTAAGACTTCTGAAAATTCTCACCTCCGCAGCCTATTAAGTTAAAATATTTGTAACAGCCTTAACCTCAGCCTTCCTAGAACAAGTTATTTTTGATGTTTCGAATCGCCAGTCTGAGTCTTATGAAACCGTAGTTTTTAAATAATGCGGACCTCCAATCGAGCATATATATCAATTTCTGTTGATGGAACTGTTCTCAAAAGTCGTCCTGAAACCAAAACAGATTCCAAAAGACGCTATTGTATGATTAGACAAGTACTCAAAGGTTCTCTACGAGCATACAAAGTAAGAAAACCCTTGATCGTCTACTTCTAGGTCTTTCTCTCACAACTTTTGTGGAGCTGCCATCCTGATAGAATTGAAGAATATCGCATCTTTTCTTATTGTGGAATAAAACGGATCTACAGGAAATGCCTTTCGTTTTTCGAACGCACTGTATTTTGAAAATAAACCTAATATTTGCTTTGACTCATTTATTAGCATTATTCATTATAGAAACAATAGTTATTTATGATACAAGTGCGTGAAGTTATACTTTTGCGCACGAGTTGCGAAAATTCAAGGCACAAACGTAGCGAGTGCCTTTTTCGCAGCGAGTGCGCAAAAGTACAACACACACAAGTGTCACACAAAACTTTATCTACGACCACATGAAGAAAACATGAAAAAATGTGCTCTAAAAGGGTTAAAAAACATAAAAATAAATTTTCTATGAACAAATATATACACAACGAATACTAATTTCAGGAGGTGTGCAATCCGAAGAAATGCATTCTTTTCGAGGTTCTTCATTTAAAATAAGTGTAATTAAAATTTTAAATATAACAGAAAATATTTATCACTATTTTTGACACTTCTGTCAAATTTACTGACAGCACAAAAGTTTATACAACAAACGACTAAATTCAAGGCAACTCGATAATTACATAGCTGAAAAATAGTTGAAATGAAAACCCCATTTGAAAAGCATTGGTCATTTACGCACGCTTTTGGGTGTTATAATGAAAGTCCCATATAAAAAGCATTTTTTTTGGTTCGTAAATGACTAATTTTAAAGGTGGTCGTATATAAAGGTTTTTTATAGTGTACCTAGTTCTTATAAGCATAATGAAGACATAAATCTACCAACCAGGAAAATACATTTCTCCTCTAAGTACACCAAAAGCCTCTTCTTAATTAAACCCGGTCCTGTTTGTTATCCTCGAAACCAGTCTCGACATCCTCCGTACTCGTTCTAATTACGTTGATGTGGGGAGAAAGTGAAGACACCAATAAACTCATAAAATCTAACTTTAAATCTTGATGCTGCTCCCATCCTGTTATTTTCTCCCTCGACAGTCGTTCTGCAAGCAAAAAAAATGTTTAGGGTTATAAATAACTCCACGTGACAACATTGTACATGTAGTAATGTTATTTAAAAAAATGCTGGGGATGCTTGAAGATTGCATTAGGTTTTCGAGTGCGTGACTTTATTCAATTAATATTGCTGATAAGAAACTAAATAGGACTAAAAATTTCACTGTAGCTAATGATATTAATCAACATCGCAAGGATTGATAAGAAGGACAAGGATTTGTTTTTGTTTTTAAGCTTGTAATCTAAACAGTCATTAACATAAAAAGCGAAAAAACATTCCTTGTTATCCCTAATTGACGTTAACTCACATACCTCTTATTATTTATTCATCTGATACCCTCCAAGTCGACATGAAACTAAACTATATAGAGGGGTCTGCGTGTTGCACCCTTGCATTCTAAATCACCCTGTTGGGTGTTGCAGTATCCCTCGAAATTCTGGTTGGCCGCCCATATGCTTCATTGGCATTTCGAGAACTCCATTTAATCAGTTACGTGTTTATTTTGAGAATTTGTAAGGTCAATGTGGACTTTTTGTTGAGCTTAATGATTGCAAGGACGAAGGACGTTCGACGTTTCCTTTTGAAATCCAACAATTTTAAAAGTGAAAGTGACAAGTTAAATTATACGAGTGTCGGTGGTGGGTTATTGAGTGTGACAAAAAAAATATATGCAAAAAGAAAAAAGAATTGAATGTTATGAGGTAGGATTTTTTGACTATATATTTGTTTGAAATCAACTCGAAACTCAATACTAGTTCAATGCAATTATTTCTCGTTAATTTTTTAAGGTTATTGTATAAAATTGTTTATATAATTATTGTTTTAGTTGGAAAAGGCTAAATTTATTCTTTAAAGGAAAGTTCGAGTGTTTTTAGGTAAAAAAAATTAACAACCAAACATATGAATGGACAACAATAATAATGATCTTTATAAATACAATTGAATCATTTGAATAAACAGCTATTAAATGCACAATTTTTATAAATTGTATTGTTGCATTTTTTAAATATCAACTTTGAAACGGTTCAGTTTTTGTTACTTTGGGAAGCTGAATAATCTCATCTCTACTTATATAGCTTCACAACTATTTGACATCAAACATCATTTCATGTCCCTTATTAACAAATACCTTTATACATTTCATTTTTTATTCTCCATTTGCTGCAAACCTCCTTATGCCGTCTTTGAAAATATTGAAAATCATTAATAATTAATTTGAAAATTGTAGTCAAATCTACCTGTTTGGATTCCATCTTGATTATTATGTCTTCTTCAAAATGGTAAATTTTACAGATTACATCTTCTGCCCTCCAAGCTAGTTTACAAGAACTTGATTGAAAGAAAATTTTTTGGTAATCCCACTGGTTCGTCTATATTCCACAATTTTTGGTATTTTCAGCATATGTAATATCTTTTTTGTTGTAAACCTACAGAAAATGCTTTCATTTTTTTTAAACAGCTTGTAATTTTTTCCGTTCACCATTTTTGCATCATGTGCTTTTTTGGAATATATGTTGGTAAGAGCATAAAATGTAGTATTCTACTCACTAGAATGTATTTTTTAATAACCTTCTCTAATTTCAAATTGATGTATTATTTTATTTAAATTCTTTTCGTTTGAAGGCTAGGATTTGTTAATTTCTACGCTTTTTTTAATTTTAGGTTTTTAGTAGAGGCTGGGCTTTTTCTTAATTGAATTTTAGGTTATCATATTTTTGTTTTTCTGTTGGAAGGTTTTGATTGAGAAATCCGGATTTTCGGTTGAGTTTCTTTTTATTCTTTAAGGGGACGCTTACATTTTTTGGGGATGGTTAAAATTTCTTGGGTAGTTTTAAATTCTCTTGTTAGATTTGAAATTCACTAGCACATTAAATTAAAATTCTCTTGGGGAGCTTAAAATTATGAAAAGTTCAGGTTTATAGATTTTGTGTTATTACACATAATTTATCAATATCCAATCCTTTTTTCATATTATAGACCCAATACTATAAAGGTATCTTCTACTTGAAACAAAGTTATTTCCACCAGTTTGTAATTTCGGACTTGACAAAACTCCATAATTATCTCCATATTAACGCTTTCAGTGTTTTTTGTGAATTGATTTCTCTATATTTTTTGTTATTCGCATATTGTATATTTAATCATTATAACTGATAGAGCAGACATTAAACTTACGTAAGCAAAATAGATGTTTTCATTGTTGATGAAGTGACAAATGACATATTTTTTAAATAAGTTAATTTATCATTACCTATGTACTACTACCTTATACACTTATTGACCGAGGTGAATGTGATGTAGCACAAATTTATCAACAATTAGTCTGTCAAACAACACTAATTACTTCTACCAATTTTATTTTTTTCTTCCTATATTGACTGTAAAACATAAATAAATTATTTGTTTTCGTGTTACATAACAAAATATACACCTATTCCATTCCAACCTCGCGCGTCGTCCGCCTTTTCGTGTGTATGCAGTAAATATGTTTGACAGCACGATAAACGTGAATATTCATGACGAAAAGTACTAAAATATGAAAACCTTGGAGGAAATTTACACTACTTTTATGTTCCACAAACGTGCTTTTATAAGTATACGACTTGCTTCTATACAACGTACCGTAAAATTATTAAACTGTTTGGAAATGATTACTGTGATACGACATACACTCGTATACTACAACAAAATGAAGTAAAGTATGTATAATATATATCAATTTATATACTGGTTGCTTTTGATATGTTACATGTTACTATTGAATCTGGTGGAATATTTTAAATAAAATAATTGGGTTCATGCTGAGTATAATCAACACGTATATTCAAGGTTTGCTGATACCTTTTTTTTTTTTCAAAAGCTCAGTCCATGCAGTTGCAACAAATATTAAAAGTTTAGAAGCCTGAAAAATGGAAAAAAATTGAATACAATACAAAATTTAATGGATTTCTCCCATAAATTTTACCATTGACCAAGTGTTTCTTCACTTGAGCTTCAAACTTTTTTATTTTAAAATTTGCAAGATAGATTGACTTCTTTCTGTGGCCCTCTGCAGTTCGTATATAATTCTGTCCATTTTGTTGACTGTGTTTCTAAATCCAAACCTATTGTTCTGTTATTTTCGATAATGAATTCTTTTTTAAATGTTACACCCTGTAAATTTTCTAAACTTAGGAATGCAACATCTTTCAGGTATCTAACTGCATAAGTTTTTTTAATCGATGCAGAATTAAATGATTTAGGTATTATTTTGGTTTGAGCAAAGGTACATCTGCAAAATTAGCTTTCAAGTTATTATTAATAATATAATAATAATATAATAATACCTCGCCAGCATGTATAATATAATGCCGTGCCTATACACAATTTTTTAACAGACATTTCAAGGGGAAGCTGTAGAGACATGAAAATAAGCATAAAATATTTTGAGATCCTCATTTGGAATTTCAACTATGACCTTATCAACGATAAAAGATCCTCGCATTAAACCAACCGATAAAATTTCCAGCTAATCGGAATTTTATGCAATTAATTTCACTATTATCCCTATTTCAATCAGTCAAAAATTTTCAGTCATGTTCTTTGACCCACACAAGAACCTTTAATGGTCATTATAATTAATCGTTAACTTAAAATCGACTTTAATGATTGCTTTTAGCGAAGCTAAAATGCGGTTATAAAGAAACCTACGCTTTGCCATTCTCAAGGCCAGCAAAAATATCACGGTTTGCGATTTAGGTACCTACTTATCAAAGAACTTGATATATCATTTAGCAATATCAAGTTGAGAATGGTCTGGCCGTAAATATTATCCGAATATAATTTATGGTTCACCTGTATACAACGTAGAGCCGACATTTTCTCGGTAATGTATTACCTTCGCTCTGCTTCTCCATCCACCATCAGACCATCACACTTTTTTGCTTTCTGTTTCTTTTTAACTTTAACGAACTTGCCATACTTTGAGTGAAATATGTGAATTGATGTTGTTCGAATGCGAACAGGATTGGACTGCGTGAGTTTTATGCCATCCTCGAATAATACGTCTCGGGTTGACATTTTTTAATATAAAAATATACATTTTTTGCTTTTTCGAAAAATTTGCATATTATGGTGTCCAGAAACTCTACTACCGAACGTAATAGACCAGATTGTGAACATTGTTTCCCTTGTATGTCAATGAAAAGATGAAAACATAGTTGTATTCTGTGTAAAAATTTTTTTTATTTAAGATTGCAAAACGCTTTCGGCTGTTAGGCCATCATCAGTGCCATACCTGCAAGTAAGCAATAATCGTTGGAAAATTATTAAAAAAGAAATTAGTAAAGAATTACTTACTCGTCAGATATGATACAAGAAACTTAAAAACATATTTCTACAACACATTAACGTCACAATGATGAAATTACATAGAATTTAAAGTTCTTATTAGACCCTTAATCTTTTTCTGGCTCGTAGATGATTTGATTAATTGGTTCTCATTAGACTAAATCAGATTTTTCTCAATGAAAATGACTTACATTGGTTTTGGGATATCATTAGATACATAATTCGACTAATAGTTCACTCTAGGTATATTTAAATGGATTCTTGTTATTAATAATTGCTGGAATTTAATTTTACATACTTCATTCTTTGAATGGTTATTGTGTTTGGAGTTTCTTCTGACTATTGATTGGTTATTTATTTTAATTAGATAAGACACATAATCTAATAATTTTGGAATCAGATTGGAATAATATGTTCTCATTAGACTTTAAAATCAAATCTTTTTTCTTTGTTTAGATGATTGATTTTTGGTTTTGAGGGGCTACCAGATTACAATTTTTATTCATTAAAATTAATTTATTTGCTTTTGAAATTTTTCTTGACCTATTTGTGAGTTTTCTATTTTGAATTAGATTTAGCAATTGGTTCTCATTAGACCCTTAATCATTTTCGGCATCTTATGATTTGATGGGTTCTCATTAGACCTTAATATATCAAATTTATTTAAGAAATTCACATATTTGTTTTCGGACATTACCAGATCACAGTTTTTTACAATAAATTTATTTTATGCTCATGTTGGATAGCTTGAGTTCTATGTCCACTTGAATTGTTATTTGTTGGTTTTAAATTCAAGTAGTGTCACTTCGTTTTCCTGTCTACTAACACGTGTTCGTGTAGTACCTAGCTGAAGAATATAATTGGAATTTAAAAAATGTTCAAAATATGAAGACAGTTTAACCCCAATCAGGGGATAATTTTTAAAAAAATTTTAAATTTTATTTAATTTTATCATAGTGACGTTAATATGTTGTAGAAATTTGTTTAAGTTTCTTGTATCATATCTGACGAATGAGTAATTCTTTACTAGTTTCTTTTTTAATAATTTGCCAACGATTATTGCTTACTTGCAGGTAGGTATGGCACTGATGACCTAACAGCCGAAAGCGCTTTGCAATTTTGAATAAAAAAAATTTTACACAGAATACAACTATGTGTTCATTGACTTTCTAGTCATGTGTACTCAGCTATAAAGATATTCACCGAAAAATAGTATGTTTACCTCGTAGTAAAAGCCACATTCCTGGTATCTGTGTTACTAGCAATCTTCATAGTCGTCAAGAAATGCTATAGACCGGTAACCCATCACAAAGGGTAAATTTTAAATCTTTGGTTTTTAATCAAATTTATTCGAGTCATTCTCCGACTCTGAAGAAATTCCAAAATAACAACATATGTATACGAACCGCGTCCCAATTATGTAGTGAGGAACGAGAAGAAACTTGGCAGATGTTATCTCATTATGAAAGTAGAGGTATTAAAGACTTACCTTTCCGCCATATGTGAACTTCCTGTCTAAATATTCAATCAAATCATTTACAAAGCGGGTACGTGTAATCTTTCCCATACTGCTGATGGAAACGGATAATACATCCATCAAAACAACATTGGAAATTTGACTTTATTGGAAAGTACGTCTATACAGACATTTTATGTATGTAGGTACATGTTCATACCACTGGATATGGAAGAGTTGAAAATAATGATTCACAATATTAATGTTTCATTATTCTTTGCTGACAACAATAAAGTAACCCAACCGTAGCTTGTTTCATATCTAATGTATAAAAAGTCTTAACATAAATCGATTGATTATTTGAGAACTACCACATCTTTTGTTGAGCAGTTTATTTATTTCATTAAACATCACATATAAATACTTTGCAGCTAATGAAAACAACTCGAAAATTTTATTTATACAAACAATAAGATTAATTACAAAATACGAACAATGTCTTTTTTTAGTTACATACCCAAGAAGTTAGGTACCTATCTACATAAATGTAGATAGCTATAAAAGAAGTGTGGGTATGTCGTTCATAGTAAATTGACCACCTCGTGACTTTGAAACACTAATCTTAATGCAATTTGTAGTACTTCTAAGTAAAGTAACCTTGATTCATTATAAAATTAACAAGCCTGCAGTTGCAATAATAGTTTTGTGTTTCAAGGTCAGTATAAAAATTCGTGATATATTTTTAGATTGTTTTCATTTACTTATTACGAACATGTATTAGGTAGGTATTTATGTTTTTCCTTATAACATAAAATAAAGTTTTTTATACGTTGGACAGATATAGATGTATAGGCACTGTCATGAATGTCATGATATGTATTAGGTAATTATTAAAAAAAACCAATGGAAATAAAATGAATTTTTTCTGTTACCTCAATGCTGTGAAGGTGAAGGAATTTTATTTAAATATTATTATTGCTTGTTTCAAATAGTTTATGTAATTTTTTTTTATTGGTGAACCATTTTACCTATTTAAAGCACACCTCAGCGTGTTTAAATCGAACTTTAAAAAACGCGCGTGTTTTAAAGTTACCGTGGCAACATCAACAACTCGAGAAACGAAGTCTAAATCATGTCTAAATGACAATTTTCTCATTATTGATCTGACAGGAGTAGTTTGTAAGACGTCAAAACTTTTATTCGAACAATATTTAACAATTTCAAATTTATAAATTGAAATGGAAAGTGCCGTTGGTATTGTTTGAAATATTAATATTTCGATTTTTCAAATCTTAGGAAATGGTATTTAAATTAATACTGACATTGACATTCACAGAACTCAATAAGGTTGAACTTCCATCAAAATACAAATTAGTTGATGTTTTTCTCATTTCCATGACAACGCAAGGTATACATCATATACGTCACGAATTCAACCATTTGACATTTGGTTCTTATTTCCATCTATAATTTCCATTTCTTGTTGTTGTAGTAGTTATAGACCAGTGTTTATAATTTCAAAGTGCACCAATAAAAAAAAATAGCGTAAAGTATTCGTGGATAACTGGTCTTTAAAACACTTGCTCTATTTCGCGCGAAAAATCGCGCGTGTTTTAAAGACCTTAATATCCACTTATACTTTAATATACTATTTTAATCCATTCAATGAATTGAAAATATCGAAAAATAATCAACTATTGAGAATTTGAATATTTTTCGAACATTTTAATTTTTTCTATAGATATAGTTGATAGTAATGAAAGTAGGTACACTGATATATTAATACTTCCGATTTATAGAATTTAGTGGAAGTCCTCCCCGGAGATGTACCTCGTTTAGAGAGGAACATCCTGGGTGGGACGGGCTCATCAGGTTGTGTGTGTGTGTGTGTGTGTGTAAGTTGGTTTGAAATAGTCAATTAGAAAAATTTCAATGTTTTGTTAATATCAAAGAATATGAATCAACCTATCAAAATATAAGGAAAGAAATAATATTTTATTGATTTTAATAAAAACAATTGAGAAAATTCATACTAAGCCACAATAATTAAAAAAAAAAAGGAATTATAAATTTTTTTTGGAAGAAGTCAGATATATTTTGGGTAGCGAGAAGTTAAAGTTGAGTATTCAGGAAGAAAAATGAAAATTATAGACTAGGGAGTGATTTTTGTTAGCAAGTTAACACTTTTAAACATACATATTATGACGTAAATAAGGAGAATCCAGAAACGCTGAAAGGATTCCGCTCAGTCTTGGATTGTATATAGTTTGGTTCGGAGGATTTTATAGATATTATTGGTGGAATAGTGAAAAATGGAAAACATTACTGAATAAAATCATTTGTTCAAACTGAATTTCGAACTACCTAGTAAGAATGTGAAATTTTAGTTTTGATATAGTGACAGTGAACGATAAGGGTGATTTAAATTGTATAAATGAGAAACTAATATAGGTAGTTTAAATAAAATGAAAATTAAAGTTTTAATTTTTTTTTTAAATATTGAATTTAATTATTAAATTTTGTAATAAAATAAATTTAGAAAAATAAAAGTATTTTAATTTAAATAAATGTGATGGTAAAAAATTTATAATAATTTTGAAATAATTTCAGTACTTTTATACATTTTGTTTAGCTGTTCGTTTCCGGTTTTATATCGAACTGAAATAGCTTTGTTTTGAAAAACGATTCCTATATACTAGAAATACATCAAATTTACGACTACTTCCATCGCCTTGACAAAATAATCCTTTCTTTTAAGGAGCCATTGCTCAAAAATACATTTATCTCCGAATATAACTGCAGTGAAATTCGTCGAGTTCAGTCAGAGCCAGCACTTTTTTTTTCTAAAAACGCTTGAGATGGCATGGCAAGCATGTCTTGCAATTTATTTTATTCCCTGAATCCATTCCCAGACTCTAAGCACGTAGTTACAGCTCCATCGACTAAAACGATCCTAAGTTACCGAGAAATAGAAGCGAATATCGCTTACAGTACGATACGCTTCTGTAGGATCGTAGATCAAGTCGCGGGGCAGGGTAGTGGACAGAGGGGGACATGCTGTGCAAGTCTAGCGTGAACAGTAGGGGAATGGGTTGGTGCACCAATGCCGGTAACGAGACGGCGGCCATCTTCGCGTGTGCTGGAATCAATAACCGCCAGGGGTAAGCTGTTCGATACAGCCCAGGTTTAATTCCATGGAGCATGCGTTGTTCCAGCGTCGTCGACGTAACACTCAGAATTGCTGGCTTTTCGGGAAATCGTTATTTTCTCTTGCTTTTTTCTTTTTTTAATTCGGTGGAAAAGATTTTGATAAAATTTTATATTTCTCATTATCTAAGCTATAAAGGGCTCTCCACATTTTCTTTAGTGAGCAGTAGATTTTTCAGGTATATAGGATAGCTCTTAATTTTTTTTTTATAAGCGGGGGTCCTACAGCTTCTGCCGCATCCCGCATTTCGATCGCCAAACTCTTCTATCTCGCCATAAATCCTCCTGGATTGCTCTATCTCTCATTGCTTGCATAATTCCACTTATCCATGTAGTTGCTGGTCTTCCACGTTTTCTTTTGTTTTCTGGAATGTATTCCAACGCACGTTTGGGCCATCTATTCTCGTTCATTCGTTGCACTTGACCATACCATAATAACTGTCGAGTTTCTATTCTTTCTGAGGTTTTATGAATTCTATTTGTTCTCCGTCTAATCTCATTATTTGGACTATGCTCTTTCCTTGATATGCGACAGGCTCTTCTTAGGTAGTCCATCTCCACACAGTCTATCTTTCTCTTTGTCTTTTCTGTCATTTGCCAGCATTCTGCACCATACGTTAAGATAGGCTCTACAACTGCTGTGTAGATTGTCTTCTTGGTTTTTAAACTAATTCGGTTCAAAGTAATGAATTGATAATATGTATCGTTTTCTGACCCTGTTGTGCTTTGTGTTTAATGTCACGTTCTGAAGATCCTTTGTTGGAAATCATGCTTCCCAGATATTTATATTCTTTGCACATTTTTCGTATTCTTCATGTAGTTTCCTAAGCATGTAATCTGCATCTTCTTCGCAGCTAGCCATTATTACCTGGTCATCTGCGAAGAACAGCGTCGTCAAACAATGATTATTAATTTTCAACCCCATTCCTGAGCATTTCTGTCTCCACTTGCACAGTGCTTCTTGGATATATATTTTAAATAGGGTAGGAGAAAGACAGCATCCTTGCTTTAAGCCCTTCGTGACATTGAATGGTTTTGATAAAGTATTTCCTGTCTTAACTCTGCTTTGCGGGTTCTTGTACATATTATGCAATGCTCTTATATATGTTTTACTAAGGTCCGTCTTTGTCAAAACATTAAATAAAAGTTTAAGAGGAACAGTATCGAACGCCTTTTCCAGGTCCATAAAAACGAGATGTGTTGAGAGGTTCCGAGCTATCCGTTTTTCTCTAGCTCTTGATTTACCAGAATAAAATCTCCATACACAATTATAATATGTATCTACCTCATCAGTAACAGTTCTTTGATCAGGAATTGTTGCTACATGGCCCGCTTTTGAGGCTCTTCTTATGGAACGTTTATTTTCGGCAGTAAATCTAGGATACATGTTCCCCGACAGTTCTACAGTAGGGGATCTCAGCCATCGATAGTACCAACAGATAAGGAATAGATAAAAACAGTGATTTTTTTGAATTGTGGTCTTTGAAATACCAATGATACTGCAATTTTCTGGATTACACAGTATCCACGTTTTCCTGGGCGACTCCCGTTGTTGGTGATCCACGTTTAAATTCTCCACACCAATGAGAAATATTCGACTAATTTGGTGCTTCATTGATGCCAAAAACTGAAACCAAATTGTCAAACACATTTTCGTAATGACGACTTGTTATAGTTAATTTTCATATTTGTGGACAGGCGACAACTATGTTGTTACATGCAACACTGATAGGTAAGCCGTCCTGTATATTAAATAAAATGAATGTGCGTAAACATTTTTGGACATACCTATGTAACATCTCAAAGACCAAAATTACAGCAATCAATAAATCACTAGTTCCACTTCAATTACACATGGGCAGTACAAGGAAACGGGTAAAAGGGTTTATAATATAAATCAGTTCAGGGTCACATAATTATAGTAATAATTAAATACTTATAGAGTCAAATGCAGTCTTATCATGCTGGTCATACGATTCAACAAAGACATACTCACCGTTTTCGTTTTCTTTTATTGCGTTTAATCATACCTATAACTTCCAAATAAAATGAGTAAGATGAATAAGACAGACTTATGCAATTTTGACGGGAGAAAAAAGGATATTATGTATTTAGTTTTCAGCGATTCTAAAAAGTCTCATCTCAAAAAGTTTTTACTTAAATGTCAGTTATGTCACTTTGACAATTCAAAGTGACAGTATGAATAATGAGAAGCAATTTTCCGGTATTTTGCATCCTCAAGCAAAAAAATGGTACTTAATCTGATAGATTATTTCGAGAATGAATGAAAAAGTGGAAATTCGTCAACCAGTGTGCAGGAAACATCAACCATCATTAATTCCTCCTGGTATATTTGTAATCTCACAATTTGGTAACCTCTGTGTCTTCTGACTTGATACATATGGTTAGTGACCTTTGAACCCGCACGATAAGAGCGCTTTTGACTATACCAGATGTATTTATGTTTATTCCTATTCAACCAATACCTATAATTGTTGATGTTTTCTTTTAATATTCTTTTTTTATTTAGGCATTCAAAGACGCCTTATAGCGTGTTCAAATCAGACTTTTTATTTAAATAAATACAAGTAACATTCTGTGACCTCTATGAGGTTGAACCATTGGGCACTCCCAATACATAGAAATGTTTGAAACATTCTTATCACTGCTAATGATCTCTTCCACGTAACCAATCGCCACAGGCTAATCTATTTTGTCATAATGGTAGCAGGCATACGTTGCACCATGTATTTTTTATTTAAGACATCTAACGTGAAATTTGCAAAGGACGTGATCCAAATGTATTAATACCATCTACTTCATTGATATTTAGGTATATCACATTCTCTTATATCATATCCGCGAAATGATGTACCTACTTATCTATGAAAAACTTACGCGAGTCATCATCATTGATATACGTCCTACACTTTTGCAAATAATTTTATACCGTCTCTTTGAAATTCTAAACCGCTTTTTATCCGCTTTTTATCCACTTATATTCTCTATTCAACAAAAAGGTCTTGACGATCTATTTTAAAATTTGATTGACTTATTTCCGGTAGCGCCACTGGTTAAAATCTCACACTAAACACAAAATTGAAGCAGCTAATGATTCTAACAAGTTAGTCAATCATATTCGAAATTAAATTTTTATGGAGATATAAAAGTTATGTCAAATGTTTAGATGTAAAAGATTGGTTTATTGATGTTACAATATCATTATGGGTCGTCTTTTCTTAGGCACGTGCGAACTGCCGTTTACTAACGTGACAATAAAATTTTTTAATGACGTAGTACATCACTTTACCCACTGTCATTCACTCGGATTTAGCGGCGCTTCCTTCATAAGTAGGTAAAGATGAAAAAAAAACTATAAACATTCAGCTCGTCGAGACGATGCAATTAATCGCATATTAATAAAATTTTAGTTTCAAAAACGGTTGAAAATTATTTTTAAATCTCAAGATTTTGTTCACCACTGTGATGTTTTAATATTTCTATTCTGTCTCTAAAATTAGGGTAAAAGTTCTTGGAGAGTCTGTGAGAGTGGTTCAAAGCATGCTTGATGATGGGATTGAGGTCGGGTAATCGAGGGGGCAGTGTCAAACTGTACGACCTATGAAGGGATGCTCTAGGTTTTCTCCCACGTTTGCTAAATAATCTAAGTAGATACTGCAAGCGCCAAATGTGATGGCGAGCAATCTCGCAGGTATAGACTCTCTCAACTAAATTATATTACCCACTTGCCAGTCAGTGTCGTACAAAAATTATTCAGACAATGCCAAACGCCAACAGAATTGAAGGACAATTAATGATACGCCTCTGTATAGAGCATTTATATGTCTTGCAAGAGCTGTAGTGGGTGGTAACATTGAAAATGAGTTTGTGCGCATGGGGGCGGGCTCGTCATCATGTTTGGCGCTTGCAGTACCTACCTACTTACGTATTTCAATAATTACATTGAACAAAACACCATGTGATGTTCCTTTTTTTTCATGCCTACCGATAACAAAATGAAAAATTGAAGTTTAAAAGATGGAGAGATTTTTAATTAAATTTTTTCGTTTTATACACTAACAGCGGCTAACGTCATATTTTTTAATTAACTTGATACTAAGGATGCTAGAAAATTTAATAAACTCGAAATGCT
>CAJUYI010000940.1:0-10631 GCA_910591695.1 Galerucella pusilla | reverse complement strand
TTGTGGCATTTGAAAATCGCTCATTTCTCTACGGTCAACAGTTTTAAATATGAATAATAATTTTGAGAAATATTTATAGATGTACCAGCAAGCTTTCAATCATCAAATCAAAATTAAAGAACAAATTCCAGGACAAAATCTCCATTACCTCTTGTTGCAATTTACCTCAAAATCTCCATATTTAAATATTGATAAATGAGTGATGCAAAATAACATTATTATATCGTTGAAGTTGGAAATTCTCGAACTCGAACAAACACTATTCAGTATAAAAACAAAGAACTAATTAAATGCACTGCCTGATGCGCGGTTACATGTAATAAAATTATAATTACTTGAATATACATTGAAACATGAATTTACAACTACAATTTCTTACTTGTACTGTACCCTAATAAAAAAATTATAATAAATTATTCATTTAATTGCAAAGCCATGTTGGCAGAGATAACAAAGAATTGATTTCACATACGTGAAGCAAGATAACTGTCCTATCAGTTATATCCTGAAGACATACGGCCGAGTAGAACCGGTGCCGGCGTATTTTTCTTAAAAAAGAAGTAGGAATAAATTTTAAAAGGAAATTGCGGAGCAGAATCTCATAAATGTCAAGTAAGATAACTAAGGATAAGGCGTACTTTGAATATTTTTTCAAAAGTTATTATTGCTCGGAATTTTTAATGAAATAACTTTGTTATGGTTAGATATTTTATGTGGTCAAGATTCCAATCAATATAAATCCTTCATTTCATCTCGTTTCGTCATTATAACTAGAATTACTTCTATACTATCTCAACTTATTTTATTTCCCCAACTCTAACTTTTAAAATCACGTCCGTCTTACTCCAAGTCCTATTTTCTTTCTCTATATGCTTATAAAATGTTTGAAACAAAAAGCTACTTTAAATTTGGATACTTATGTCGTAAATTAATATTAATTATGGTATTAAAACTAGAACTGCCTCAAACATTCTATTCGAATATAATTATGTTGATATAGTTTGCAAATTTGTACCGTTTGCATGCAATCAAATAAATGACTTAGGGAAAATGGTACATCGATCTTTCAAAAGTTGAAATAAACCACCGACCGAATGAACTCAACATTACAAAAAACTGTATGGAGAACAAAATAATTGAGACTCTTGATGATGTTGAAATCTCTCGGAAAAAATTTCCGAAATAAAAGATGTAGGTATAATACACCTCTCATCACCTCTCAAGTAGTTGACGACAAGCAGTGTTTGTACGAAGAAAAGTCATCTTTAAAATTGATAAATACTGTCCACAATAAAGGGGTTCGAATTTCTTTAGGAGCATATCCTACCAGTCCTGTTGAAAGCTTACTATGTGAAGCTGGAGAACCACCACTTAAATTAAGGAGATAATATCTTAGCCTATCATACGCTTCTAAAGTACTTTTCAACCCAAAAAACCCAGTTTACCACAATACATTTTCCAATCGCTTCAGAAATATATTTCTTCAAAAAATCACACTTGACCCCCCCCTTTCTACCAACGCATCAATGTAATCTGTAGTGAAATAGCTATAAACTTCCCAAAGGTAGAGATACGTTCCCCTAGATATCCTCCCTGGTTACTTAAGCCTCCTTATTGTAATTTTTCCCTAACTTCCTACAGCAAACGAGAAACTCCTAATGCACTGATTAAAAAAGAATTTTTACGAATTTGCTCCCACTATGAAGACTTTACACATATTTACACGGATGCCTCTAAATCTCAAGATAGCACGTCGGCTTCTTTGGTTACTGCACACGAGACGCAATATTTTGCTTTACCGCATACGTGGAGCGTATATACAGGGGAACTGTATGCAATATTGAAGGCAACAGAATTTTGCAAACGCTCCTGTCAAAAAAAGTTTCTCATAATAACAGATTCGCTGAGTGCTCTCCAAAGCATAACTCAAATCTACCCAGATTCAGCGCTTGTAACGAACATCAAAGAAAATATCCATTCAATGGAAAGAAAAATTATCAACTTTTTGTGGGTCCCTTCTCACACACAAATAACAGGCAACGAAGCAGTCGACCAAGCTGCCAAAGAAGCCCACCAAAATAATCCTACAATAGTAAATAAACAGCTGACTAGTCAAAGTGACCTGAAAGCTTTTTTCAAGAAATCAGCAAAAGAAAAATTGTGGATTGGATCCGAGGTTAAGCTGAAACAAGTAAAACTTGATGTTTCCCCATGGAAGAACCTTCACTATCTCCTGAAGAAAGAAGAAGCCCCAATATGTAGTGTGTGTCAGGTGCAGTTAAGTGTCAAACATTTTCTTGTTGAGTGCCCTAAATATTATCACGAGCGAAAAGTATGTAATTTCAGCGATAACCTTGAAGAACTGTTAGGAGACTCTTGTAATGTCATAAACTTGATTACGGTCCTTCAAAATATAAATATAATTCATATTCTGTAAACAACACCTATGTAGATTGAAATTACTGTACCAATTTATGCATATTTGCTAATTACCTCGTTGTTGAAGCGAATTGCATAAATATTCTTTTTTTTTATATTTCATTTAAATAAATAAAAAAAAAATTCGTGAGCGGTTCCGAAAAAACCAAAAAAATTTGAGTAATGGTTGAAAACCAAATTTATACACAACCTTTAGAAACCCAGTTTAATATTATTCACAATTCATGATTGAAAATCATCAAATTTAAGTACCTACCAATGCTAGAAAGAGAAATTTCCAGCATTATCAGTAGTATCTTGAGTTTTTTCATGATTTATCAGTGGAATTATTGTTAATACACTGGAACGCTACTGGAACTTTGAATTAAAAATATGATTTGATTTCCCAAAAAAACTAACAAAAAGAAAAATAGTTCTATACCACTACCTCGAACTGTTGAAATAGAGTGTTTTCAAAAAATATATTAAGTGAACTTTTAAGTCGGCAAAGTTAAAAAGTTGAACTAAGGTATAATGCATGCATAGCAGGTAAAAAAATCTTGAAAAATCTTGCTTCAAACTGTTAATTATATATACAAAAATAGATGACTTAAAGTTTGGAAGCTCGGCAACTAACTGCTTATTAATAATAAGTGGAAGTTACATGAATCAATGTTGATGTCTTCTTCGTTCGTTGAAGCAGCTTTGTCATTATGTTGAACATCCATGTTTAAATACGTATATACCTACCTAATGGTTAATAATTATAATTCAAAATGAAATAGAAACTTTATTTCTACGACAAAGTAAAAGTAAGAAGTATAAGATGTCATTTTGATGAAAAAATTGTATATTAGTAATAATTACACCTTCTATTTTACTCAGTTTTTCTCGAATCTAGTTGTCAATTTTACCAAGAGCACAACAATCCTTTTTCATTTTTAAAATGGTAGGAAAGAGGAAGAGGAAGGGAATGGAAAAGGGTAAGGTTTTACAAACTAACCCCGCGATACAAAACTTGAAATTGAATAAATAATTTGTCAAAGCTCTGCTCTGATCCAAAAAGAGAAAGAAATTTCCTTTTAATAAGTCCTACCTCCCGGATTGTAAGGCCAACATTAATAATTTTTCCAGAGGGTTAAAAATACGGCCGAAAAGGGGACTCTTGTTTGCATAAGCTCCGGCCACCTCGGAACTTTAATGAAAAAATATTATTAAATATGAAAATTGAAAACTGAAAAAATTCAGGCACCTATACAGGATAGATCAATGAAAAATAATTCGCTGACTAAAAATGTTTATCCTGATTTTTCAATTATGTAGTTATCCTTTAGTTAATAAACAATTTTTTGTAGCTCGAACATTAACATTGAAAGTGCGATAATTGTTAAACTAAAAATCTGTGATTTTTATCCTTTCATGGAGCCATTTTACAAGTACCTACTTTAGAATTGATTCCCGTTTAAACTATTTATATTGGTGAAAAGGCTTTTCCATTTATTATCAATAAAATTATCAAATAAACTCACCCAATATTTTTATAGTTACTCCAACTAATCTTCTTCAATTCCACTACATTATTAACTACTTACTTCTACAAATTGTACTAAACTAGCAAGATTTTAAAAAGAACTAACTTTCAAATAGGTACCTAATGATCTGTTTTCAACTCTTTTACATAGTGAGGGTAAATATTTACATTTCGTCCTTCACAGTGTTTATAACTCTTATTGTTGGAATCACTTTCTCCTTTATAATTCTTTCTTTTCATTATGCAAAAGGGACCAACGAAATCCTTTTTATAAGCATATTAAATTCAAGGATGGTCATAAAATTATTTTTTTTACATCTTCACAGTTTCCATCGCTCTAAATATGTATAATAAGTATTTTCATGAATATAAATATTTTGTGCTGAATTAACATTAGTTGAGAAATTGAACAGTGAGGTCAGATTTACTTGGGAAGGAAAATATTTACAATTTATCATAATATATGTGAAACAAAAGGGTTGTTGTCATTTTTTCGTTAAATTCCGGTTAAAAATCAGAGACGCTTCTTTATTATTTTTTGTTTTAATTCCATCATGCGGTTTTATCAAGAAATGTCTTTTGTGAAGTCACGCCTAACAAACATAAAACTTACTTAGTTTAAGCGAGTTTATTTCTAAACGTGTTGGTTGTTTTACGTTTCTCTCGCTCCAGTCTTCGCTATTATACAGGGAGATATTTGTTGTCAACCCGTGCAATAACTCTTTGATTTTATGAAGCTTGCTTTCTTTTAAGGCCTCGCCTTTTAGTCACTGAGCTAGCACATTCCCAGAACCGTTTCTTTTAAAAAACTAATTTTTTTTATTTATCTCATTATACTCTATTTCTTAATGTCTGACAGCACAGTAGCCTCATTAAATATTCAAATAGAAACTTATCTTTTACAGAGTGATCCTAAGAATTTTACAAGTAAATACTAAAATTCTAATGCAAAACAAGTAGGTGTCTGTATTGGTTATCTATACATCCCTGTTTCAGCTCAAAATACAATATGGTAATAAAACTGAACAATGCCAGATAAACGATAAATATGGCGGCAGTGGCGGAGATTACGATATTAGTTTATTCTGCTTATTTAATTAGATTCGGTCGACATTACAGTTGAAATAAAATTCATTCGTTCAGGCCTATTAACAAGTTACATTTTCATTTTTATTAAATTAAATTAATTAAAGAAAATATAGTTTAATTTTCATAATTCAAATTTATTGACAATGAATTAATGTATGTCAAGTGAAGTAAACATACCATTTATAGAAAATATAAAATTCAATCTATAGTATCATCCTCTTCGCTGGCCATACAAGAATCATCCGAAGACTCGTCGAGAGAGATCACTATCGGTTCTATAGTTTGTTCTATGAGGTTATCTAAAACCCACAATTTCTCTTCCTCTTTAATTACATGATTCACAGCATCTCTCCAGTTCTCTTCAGTTATTGTTGTCAATGAGTACTTCATTAGTTCACAAACATCTTTCATTTTAAATGTTTTATTATGTCTAGCTACATAACCTTTCATTTGGGCCCATATTAACTCTATCGCATTTAATTCACAATGGTATGGCGGCAAACGAAGCACTGTTATCCCACGATTCTTGGCTATTTCATCAATAAAAAACTTTTTGAATTGTAGCTTGTGATCTGAAGCAACCTTTAAAAGTTCTTTTTTCAACATATCATTTTCAAATGGTATATCTTTTACGATTAACCAGTTTCTAATATCAGCTTTTCTCCAAGAGGTAGATGGAAGATTTTCTGTTAATCGCGAATGATAAGTGGCATTGTCCATAACGATTACAGCATTATTTGGAATTAATTCGACCATTTGTGTAAAATACTCTTCAAAAACATCTGCAGTTATTTCTTCGTGATAGTCTTTAGTTGATGTTGACTGAAACTCCAGTAAATCACCTTCAACGAACCCTTGATTGTATCCAATATGCCTTATTATTAGTCGGCGACCTTTACCGATAGGAGTTTTCAGTCCAGTAGATAAACCTTCTATGAAAGCTTGACGACTGGTTTTAATACTTTTGTCCTGCCACATTTTTTTCACTGAATGTCCTTCATTGAGCCATGTCTCATCTAGATAATAGATTTGTCTTCCCTCCTGTCTGTATTTTCGGATATCTTGTAAATACTGTCGTCTCCAACATATTATTTGTTCGTTGTCGATTAGCACTGATTTGCGACTTTGCTTCTCCTAAGTAAAATTTAATTTGTGTAATATTTTCCACAAAGTTTTTCGCCCTATGTCAGGCAAATTCCATTCTTAGAATTATGTCGAGGGTTGGGATCTCTTTTTTAAAATATAATTCGTGTACTTTTCGTCTTATTGTATTTTGCATATGTTCATCAAGGTCAAGTGGTTTTTTTCCAGTTGACTTTTTAGGTGGAGAGATATTTCCATTTTTCCTCTCCCTTAGAAGCCTGTAAATAGTAGATTCACTAACTCCTGTCATATTGGAACATGTCGAAACTATATTTCTAACTGTAGCAGCCGCATTTGATGTACAACAGCATCATGCACATTTAACACTACAGTCTTCGTTTGTAAGCTAAGCACGCTCTTACACTTTACTGGGGTGAAACTTGAAGACATTTTTAACAACACAGTTAACACTTATGGAACGTAAGCGACTCTGAGCAAAACAAATTATACAAATTTGGGCGAGACCAAGTTTCACCGTATTTTCCTGCAAAATTTCTAAGTAGTCATTAGGACAATCCCTAGTAGGACCCTATTGTAATATTTCTTGGAAATTATCAAGTTGTTTTAACTAACCGAATTCAGATTCATATTACCTTTATATATCAGATCGGGTATAAAATTAAGTAGTAAATAAATTCCTTAGATGAACGGCGACGCTTATGGTTTACTACCTGACTAGCATCTGTGACCTTTTCGCGTGCTGTCAGACAATAAGAAACAGACTATAGTAAGGTTTTTCTTAAGTATACAATTATAGAATCAAGACAATCATATTTTTAATACTAGCTACATCCTTATGTTCTGTGAGCTTTTGGTACGAAAAAATATAAACTGCTAATGAAACAAGGAAGTACCCAGGATCAAAACTACGAGAGGGGGTGGGCAAACCATGGTCGTTCAGGTTGTTATATATACGTTTTATCAGGTAAAAGTGAATGAAACCAAAATTTTAAGTAAATATGTGTGGTTGAAATAATACCCTTCCTGGTACCTATGCGTCATCGATTGTGACGTATATCCGGGTTTTCGGCATGTCGTTTATTTTACTTGCTATTTTTAAATATAGCTAACCTCAAATTTGATAAATAAAATCATTAGGATCGTACTCAGCCAAATTCGAAAAGACTTTGAAATTAATAATTACCAGCTTTTTTTTCTAACTGAAAATACTTGAGAACTTTCAAAATGCTTATGGTTTTTCCGTGTATCTAGGCATATTTTTGTATTATTTGAATAAATATAACAATAAGATTAATATTCACTCTTCATAAATAATAATTGACCGTAAACAACAAAGTACAGACCTGACTAGAACTGTCAGTGGGACATTAGAAAAAGACGTAAGACATATTGCCGCTACGAAAGGTTAGGTTAGGTCTGCATTCTATTTGAATGAGTAATTTCTCCCGATTGATAGGTCGCGCTGCGCGTACTCTAAACATCAACTAATCAAATTTTTTACGTCAAAGATTGAGGTTAACGTTTGTTTTGAATATAAACGGATCATTATTGTGATATTTTGATTAGGATTAATCATAGACCTACCTTTTTTCCCATTTCTTCCAACGTAATGTGTTAAAAGAACATTAACAATCGATGACGCACACCAAGAAGGTTATTATTTCAACCATATAATTATTGCATTTCTTTATCAACTAAGTTACTGCAATTATTTGCTTGAAAAAAGGTAAATGTTTTGTACTATTATCATTTATTTTTTTGGATTTGTAGAAAACTTGCTCAAAACTTTCGTTCCAATCAATTCCTTATTTTCCTTGGAATATATGATGGACGCTCGTCAAACTCAACCCAGCCAATCTGTCATTTCCCATTGCACGTCTCAATTAGGTCTTTACCATTCGAACGGTACTGAAAGATTGTTCAACAGTAGACGTAGTGAATGGGACTTGAAATGAGGAGTGCATGCTTTGTTGTAGGGAAAAAAATAGTTTCCTCAAAAAGTGCAGCCACCATAATATCCTTTAATTTGTCTCCTGCCAAATCTTTCTTTTTCACACATTATACCACAAATCTAATTCTGCAGAGATAAGTATTTCTTTTTATTATCAAAATAGCAATAAAAAACTCTTGCCCGCGTTAGGTACGCCCATATAACGAATGTCAATTACCAGTTTTGGCGCAGTCAATAGGATTGTTGGAAAGTATGAACGAAAATCAAAACTTTAATCATTAGTTAATCAAGTAATTTTATATTTGTCAATTATTTAATAGGATCCATAGCATCTATAGTATGCAAACAATTTTATAAAAAACAGCATCGCTGAGAAAATAAATTCGAAAAATTGTGTGGATTCAAGAAACTTGTACGTGTTTTGGGTTGGCTCGTAGACTAATTGCCTCTTTGATACCTTGCATTCCATACAAGACAAATTTATACTCCTATATACGTACACAAAACTTTTAAAAATATCCGTAGATGGCAGGGGTCATCAAAATGCATTCAAAACGTTGAAATATTTCAAAATGCGCTATGGTACTGCTCCACCTTACTTTAAAGCTGACACTTCATAAGCATAATTTAAAAATAAGTAATGGAGCTTTATAAAGTAACCATTTTGTAGCTGTGTGTATCAAGTTGATAAGTTCGTAACAAAGAGACCTTATAAATAGGGTGGGTGCTATTTTGAAACGAGAAATTAAGATTATACAATATTGGATAATTCATTACTCAACAATACGGACAGGAAGAATCAATTTGAATATAATTTACCTCCAATTAACATTTTAAACGATAAATTATGTATGCAGGCCAATGTTGACTTGAAATACTGATTTATATTAAGACTTCAATAAAAAATTTAAAGAAGTTGTCTTTCTTCATTCGTTGAAGATTGAGATAGCTAAAACCAGACTTTGGAGGTGACTAATTAAAGGCAAAGCTCATTAATTCGTAAAAATACAAGATTCACGTAGATAGAGGATGGGATATATATGATAATTGGTAGTTTTTTTTTTTGAAAAATGTTCGATAAGATTTTTTTTTCGGTTATATTTTTGAGATAAATATACTTTTAATGGGTTTTATCGAAAATTTATGATAATTTACATCATGTTATTACTATAACAACAATTATATGGAATTATACCTAACTAAGACTTCTGTATTTCTTGTTAATTTTTTAATAATGTTTGATCGCCATGGGACTTTAGATCGAAAGCTAGAAAGAATTTCGGTATTTCTTCTTGGAGATTGTCTTCTTCACATAACGAAAAACACGTTATATTAATAAAAAAAAACATCAACACGATGATTTTTTACATCAATTTTGCCCCGATGCTCAAAATCATTACCACAATGCTTTTAAATTATTACTCAATGCACGAGGACGCAATATTAATGCTTAGCGGACATTGATTTCAATAGGCAACGTTCCATATAAAAATATTGATATTAATGACCTTGACATGGACTAATGTCCTAGTACATCGTATCTATGCCCAGTACCTAATCATCAATTGATCAATAAATTTTGAATCAATTGATACCTAATTGAAAAACATTAACTAATCACCTAATGTGTATTAATTAATAATCTGTTAGTATTATCATAATGGAAAAAGCAATAATAATATTCCTGAAATAGGGGATGGAAAAAAGTAATACGGAATGGATCAAACTAAAGATCGACTGTGAAAAAATAAAATCCTTCAGTAATTTAGAATCCTCATATATTTATTCAAAATTAAAAATAACCATAAACTTTACTTACTATTTAAAAAGCTACATAATATATTAATTTAGGGAAATGAAGAGGTACCTATATATTTCTTAGATACTTGTTACGTCTTCACCAATTCTAGTACCTACTTTTAGTTTGGCGTTTTCCTGTTATATATTTTTCTCTGTTTTGCCTGTAGGAACAAGATATCCATGCAATGCCTACAACACTGCTGCATGGCGTCCATCTGCAAATAAAATCAAACATATCATCTATATAATCATTCCATTTTTATCGTATCAGCTACCAACTGTCATTTGGTTAGTTTTGCAGAAAACCGAAAGTAAAGAATTAAAATTAGGCTTATCAAAGCTGGTTACATACATCACTTACTTTCATTCACGTCTTGGCTTAGTTTATGTAATAAACTCTTAATAGTTTTTTCCTAAACATTTTAATTGGATAGGAACTCCAATATTTTTCCACAGCTTCGTTCTCTGCCAGTCACCAAGCCATCGGAATTTTCAAAGGCACTGGAGAAATCCATGTCTATCTGGAAATAGAATGAAGAAGAATGAGAATAGGCTTAAAAAAAATTAACATTTGTCTCACCAATCTAAGTCCCGAGGGTTGATTATAAAATGACCTTTTTTTTAAATGGCTGTGGTAGATTCTAAAGATTTAATTTCTTCCAATCTTTGTTGGCTGCAGGTTTCCAGTACCTAGTAATCAAATTCTCCAGAACTTAAATTGTCGAATTTAAGTGATCT
>CAJUYI010000939.1:80514-144244 GCA_910591695.1 Galerucella pusilla | reverse complement strand
CCCTCATTTTCGTCTTCTTACTTATTAGTTTGCTTCTTAACAGCTTTTTATTGGTATGGAATGCTCTATTTGTGGCTGCTATTCTTTCTTTTATTTCGGTTCCTTTGTCTCCGTCATTAGATATTGTTATACCCAAGTATTTCATTTTATCTACCTCTTGACAATTATAATTTCCAATCTTAATATTCCTATATACACACTTCTTTTTGATTCTCAATAGCTTTGCTTTATCCTCATTTATTTTAAGACCAATTTTTTCTCCTTCTTTCACTATTTCTTCTAGCATTTCTTCCATAATTTTCCTATTTTTTGTCACTAGCGCAACATCATCAGCGAATCAATCATCAATAGCAAATAAAATAAACGACACATCCAAAACCCGGATATACGTCACAAAAGATGACGCCCACCCAAAAAAGGCAATTGAATTCACCCGAAACAGAATTATTAATTCGAATAATGCATATCATCACGCCTACATTTGTGAAAGTCCACACGCCAAGTGAAAGACGAAGATTAGGAAAGATTTAGCATAAATATCTGGATAGGTGTAATCGGCCATCCTTTATGTACTGACGGGTCTCTGAAGAACTTGGTGTACACATTGGATAATATATGCAAATTATCAAATTTATTCCACCATGAAAGTTAGTATCCTATATTATTTGAATTATTTAAATCGCAGGTGGCAGAAGTGCAGAAAAAATACAATAATTTTTATGGTTTCGGTAGTAGTAGGTACTAATGTGGTTCTTTGCATATCATGTTCTGTGTATTTCGATTATTTTTTTCACCCAAATATACTGAAAATGTTGTTGTATATGATCCAAATAAAATACAGAGAGTTTGAGCTCTTCATATTTATATTAAGAAGAGGTGCCGCATTGATAATTTGTATAATCCATTTAAATAACATGAAAACAACGTATGGACGTATGGTATGGACCAATACTGAGAAATGACCTTGAGTAACTTTGAGAATAATGAAAATATCAAAAAGTTATAGTAGTACGTCAAATTTTCTACAATAATATATCCTATTTTTTAACATCTCTGCAAAAAAGATGAGATTTCAATAACAAAATTTATGTTCCTGATTAAATTGTTATTACACCAACAAAAGCAAGGTTTCGTAACCCCAAATTCACGTTATTTCCAACCAGCGGTGTGTTTCCATGCAAATCCGTGCCTTTTTCAAGACTCAGCGCCTTGAAATCAACACGTGTTTGAAAACAAATATTTCTCCACGTTTACGTGCTTATTTCAAGACCGCACTTCTCAAAAATATACCTGCGAGATTCGTATAATATGGATTGAGAACCAAACGTCGAAAAATATATGGATTTTAATATTATGCATCAACTCCACTACACTATTCCCACCGGATACCAGTGAAATGGTACCGTTTAAAAAATTGGAACGTATAGTTTCTCTCAAAGTATATCTTCACTTTTGCCGGCAATAATAAAATTAATAGGACAATTGCAGTAAACCATATGGCCAATAGATGCTGTAGAAGAGATCGCCAGTGGCGGACTATTTCAAATTATCTTAAAAAGGATCAAATTCACAAATATCTATCTTTTCGTATTTTTATCATACATCCTTTGTTTTTTATTTAATATGTGAAGAAGGTTTCTCTTTAAATATTTTTTCTTCTTCCTCCTGAATGAGAGATTAATAAATACTATTAAGTTGAATCACCGAATAGTAATGAACAAGAAGGGTCACTCGGCTTTTTTTTTCTTTAATGTGGTGTGGATAAATGCTAGCCGGCGTCAATAAATTATCTGTTAGAGAGCACGTGTTTGTGTACGAATACGAGGTTTCCTCGTTAAAATTGTGACATGCACAATAAAAAGTATATTGCACAAGGTCTGGTCAACATATATTTGAATGAATGTTATTAAAATCAGTTATCAGAGTTAATATTGAGGAATATGGACAATAATACACCTAAATATCAACTGGATATTCAATACAAACATTTTTAATAAATAAGATCTCGTTTTAACAAAACTGTTACCAATAAAAAATAAATTAATACATAAGTAATAAATAATTAATATCAAATATATAAATAAAAATAAGAAAAACGTGTATACCTACATAAATTATTTTCAACAATATTCGTGGATAATCATATTTTTAATTTTATGTTCAGTTTTAAAGGCTGCTTACTTCGAATTTGATTTTTAATGTCTCGGTTTGCATATTTTACAGTAAAATATATTCTGACTCTGGTGTAAAGAGACAAAAAATAATCAAATGGAAACAGCGGACAAGGATGTGTGAAAGGTATTGTTTTAAACAAATTTTTCAATTTTGCTCCGATAGATTTATACGAAGCCAAATTATTGAAATTTTCAATGAATATTTCCTCCAATTTTTTGATATATTCAACCACATTTAGGGGAGGTAAATTTAAGCCGCCCGATTATTTTGAATTAGAATACGACTTTGCTTAAAAAAAACATAGTTTCTTGTTTTTGGAAAGATTTTTTTCCATTGTGTTCTCTACATGTGTCACATGAGTGCTGTAGCAAACTTTCTTTCAACAAATAGCTCTGTTAAGTGTAGGGACAAGTGAATAATAAATTCCCTAGAAGGGCTCGCTTTTCAGAGATTTATATATTTATTTATGGGACTAATAAAAATATACACTCTGTATTATGTTTTGGTGATTATTTCGTGCTATGGAATGCTGAATGTATTTTTTTATTGTTCACTTTTTAAAATTATTAAGTTTAATATATACACTGAAAAAAAAGGTTCTTACAATAATTATACTCGTAATTTCAACTACACACGCAATAATTTTATCATACCCGTTGGTATAATACGAATAATCTCACTGTAGCGTAGTATTTATTTCAGCCGGTATAATTAGGAGCGGGTAAACATACAATGGGGCTCCATCAACTGCGCATGACTCAAGACTTTGCCACATTTAGTAGTAACATAACAATATTGAAATAAATATGTAAATATCAGAAATATAAAACTAAAAAAAAAAGAAAACCCAGGCCCAAACCCGGTTGATCAAAGTGTAACTATGTATAAAAATATAAAAAAATAAGAAATGGAAAATAAAAAACAAAAACAAAAAAACCAAGCACCTAACCGGGCTTCGAACCTACGACCCCTGAGTTGTAAGCTCAATACCCTACCAACTGCGCTAATCAGCTCACATTCAGTCACATCGAATAGAAGGTTAGAGGCTACTTGGACGCATGCGCACTTCGGCTACTGAATTTGAGGTGGTGGGAGGAACCGCATTGTATGTTCACCCGCTCCTGTATAATTCGAGGATAGAGTCTAACTCCGACAGACTCCGAAAAATAGTTGCGACGATGCCACAGAATGACGTCATGGAAATATCGTAAAAGAAGGCGAAGCTTCTTGTTCATTACTATTCGGTGGTTGAATAAACTATAACCAGGCCCGCCCTTTCCTTGTCACTCGACTGTTGTTGGGTTTCATTCCAGGTAAAATTCTTTCAAGACGGTTGTATTTGGATTATTGCCGTCAAAAGCGAAGGCGATACACTTTGATACAAACTATATTAGAAATACATGAACTTTTCCCATACAATATTCAATAAAAGTATACATTGAATAGTGAATAATTTTAGCCAAACGTGTGGAAACAAAGCGACAAAGCTTGTTGTGCAAATCAAACGTGATGTATTGATTTACTGGAATGAATAAAATTCGACTACAAACGGTGGGAATTACCAGGTAATACATTTATATATTCAAAGATCGATCGATAAACAGAATGATTATCATTCGTTATACAAATTCACTTGCCGTATGTTGTTGTTGAAAATTTATACAAAGACAAAGCAATTACATTCAATATCATTCAAAACACATTCACTTCAGTTGTTACGGTTTCAAAATACTGGAGCCAACCTTGCATTTGATTCTACTAAAGTGAAATTCAACAAACAAAGGAATGAAAATGCTAGTTGCATATCTTCCAAGTATATTTCGCCTCTAATTAATTTACATAAATTTGTTCAAATTGTATAAAGCTATGGTTGCTGAACAATAGAAAAATATTTTTGACAAAAATACTGGTAGAAAACGGATAGTGCCATCATATAATAGTATATTACACACCAAGGTGGTGAAGACTATTATTATTGACCAAGCACTAAAATAATTTCGCGTGGGGCTTTGCTCCGAGCGGAATAAGGTGCGAGGCTTAAAAATGTCTTCACAACCATGGTGTATATAAAATTTTTTTCACCACTAGCCAAATTTAAGACAAAAATTGAAAATAATTCACAAACGCACCACGAGAAGCGTTTACCCCGTCGTGTGACTGACAAGTACACTGTCAGTTCTCGATATATTATGAACTTACTCGTTATGTCATTTTTAGTTGGGCGCAAATTTTAAACTAATGGTATTTTCATTCAAATCATTTTATCTTGATAGGTAATTTCAAGCAGCAAATATGTTGAAGACAATCTCCTGGGTATACAAAATTATGTTGCACAAGTTACCTAGGCTAGGTTTTTTTTTTTTTTTTTTTTTTGGCTTTAGGGCGGAAACCTAGGCTAGGTTAATAATATAAAAAAAAAATATTAACCACTTATAAATAAATTCAACTTCTGTTGGCTAGAAGAAGCAATAATTGTCAACTTCACAGTTCACAGCTGTCTTGGTCTTGGTCTTGCGAAAAAGCAAGACCAAGACCGAGACCAAAACCATTCTTCGACTCGCAAGACCAAGACCAAGACAGAATGAACAAGAACAAGACTAATACCAAGACCAACTATGCAAGACCAAGACTCATTACGCAAGACTCAACCAAAAATTCTTTTTCACATTAACTATATGGGATAAAATATTTGTAAAAGCGTCAACACATGCTTTTCTTGGAACAATATAAGTTGGCATGTCGAATGTCAGTTTTCTTAACTATATTTCAACGATATACATAAAAAACAAATAAATCACTGTTTAAAAAAAAAAGATCTACAAAAATATTCGAAGGGTACATAGTCTTTGTTCCAATGTCTGGTTAACACATGGCTAAAATCAAAAGGAAAATTACTCATATTTCAATATTTTCGTTCCATTCAATCTTTTGTTGGATAGAATAGAAACAATTACGGCACAGCTTGATTCGAAAACTTCCGGCTCTGAAGTTGATGATCAACTTATTTTGTGATTCCAAGCGGCGAGAGATAAAATGTTGAAGCATTATATAAAAACCAATTGGATATACTGCACAACATTAATTTTGGATCCAAAACATAAAGCTGAGACAATCGATTTGACGTCTTGGGAAAGGGAAATAAAGGATGAAGGCTTAAGAAAAGTTGAAAGCTTGTATGAAGAGTATCAACTGCGAGAAACTCTAGAAGAACCAATGGATACAAGAGAAGAGGATCATGATGATGAAGACCATAGACTTCAACAAATTGTATTCACCTCCATCCTCTCCGACGGGTTCTCAATCATCGAAAAAAGAACTTGAGCAGTACTTGAAAGAACCTAGAGCTGCGAGTAATGAAGACCCACTGCACTGGTGGAAACGTCACGAGCTGCAATTTCCAATTTTGGCAAAAATAGCTCGCGACTTTTTGTCGATTTCAGCTACATCGGTCCCAACCGAAAGGCTACTCTCCAAAGCATCACTTGTGATTCGGAAACATCGCAATCGGTGGTTGCTATGTATTAATTCATGAGCATCCATATGAAATCAAAAAATAACTTAATAATGAGCTAATAGAATATTCATGCAAAAAAATGAAGTATTTTACAAAATAATGATTGATTTTAAACGATCTATTCACAATCCATCTTTGAATAACAATAAGAAATAATGTCTTAATAAACTTTTTTTAATTCAAAGATAGTAAATTTAGGTTTAAAAATGTTTGTTGCATGAAAATAATATGTTTACAAAATGATTTGAAAGATGTTCGTTAAGAAATTATGGCAAGACCAAGACTAAAACCAAGACCAAACAAAATACAGCAAGACCAAGACCAAGACCAAGACCAGACAGATTTTAGCAAGACCAAAACTGAATTAGCAAGACCAAGACCAAGACTGTTCGAGTCTTGGTCTTGCTTTGCTCATCACTACTTCACAGCTAGTAGTGGAAAAAAACATTATACGTAGTATGATTTAAATGTTTTGGACACGCAATTTTTTATTTAATAATGATTAAAGAAAATGAAAAAATCCATGTAATAATCTAATAGTTCTTCAATAAATAAATTTATATTATAGCTAATAAGTAATTATTATTGGAATGTAAATAGATTGGTATTATTTTTAAGGTTCATATTTGTGTAGGTACAAGTTATGCCTTCGATCCCCACTTTTAAAATAGTTAACTCACGTTTACCAAGAAATAAACTGACGTGCAATTCTGCAAATAATTTTATTCTCAGTAATAAAAACGTGTGAGCGATACTATCAAATCCAATATTCAATAAGCAATAATTGTCTTTAAGTTGTAATAAAATGCTCAAGTTATTTGCTTACATTTATTTTCTTAATATCGGTCACATGGCAACCAAATGAAATGTTATTATGCAAACAAATCCGGTGCCTGGAACCGATGGAATTTTCGTGAGGCAATGTTAATTTTTTATATTCTATCACCATACAACTCAGTTTATTAAACATGTATATACAGAATGGCACAAAAGTCTGGGAACGGACAATTATCTTGTAAATTGCTAGTCCTAATTGTACAAAATTTGAGGTACACCAAATTTGGGATACGTAGATTCCAGATTTGATATTTGGAGGGTCACATGGCAGTACCTCGTAAGTAGAAAATGTATTGTACTTTAAAGTGTTTTAAAGTTATGTCTAAGTACTTAGAATCGATATTTTAGAATATGATTTTGTTGAAAGTTTTTCGTTCTAAGCAAAGTACTGCGAGATAGGTGGCAACACACATTTTTAAGCGAAATAACTAAATAACCGAATATCAAGAAAAATGTCACTTACGAGGTACTGCCGTGTAGCCCTCGATTTGCAATATTGCGAGATTTGATGTTTCTTTTATATCATTAGTAGATAACTTTTGTTGTTCAAATTAATCACCCTGTATATTCAGTCAATATTGGAATCTCCTATTCAATATGAGTCCAACCATATGAAAGAGAATTACACAATACTTTATTCAACTTTCTGTTATTAATTAATATATTTATAAACTTAATTAAAGATCATATTATTGGTTATATCACGGTCTTCTTTAATTTATAATAATTGACGTCTTGAATCTTATAATACAGTGCAATTAGTTCGAATAACGGCCTAATCAAATCCAAAGTAAAAGTTTCACTCCAACTTCAAATTGTTGTAGACAGTCCTCATACTGTTTGGTAAACGTCGGGTTTGGAAAGTAGGGAGTAGAAATTGATAAATTGATAAGAACATTTCAGTTCAAACGCTTTTCAGTAAACGTGGAGTTCACTGAAACTATACCAACAAAGAACGGTTCATCTCGATGTTGCATATGAAATTAGTACTTACAGCAGGTTTTGAAGTGAAACAGGTTGTTGAGGACCCTGAAACACTGTCATTCAAGTGGTAGATTACTTTGCGGCGGTCATCATAATCGGAGTGGATTCAGATGTATTGATACCATTTACAACCGAAGCACGAAACTCTTTAAATATTGGAGTCATGAAGCCTGGAAAGAGGAACTCTAAGAACACGTTCTGCTAACCCAGGTAGGTAGTTAACACAGGAGGCAGAAACTGTATGGTGGACCCCAAATGACTCCACAAGACTTCTACAACCAACCAGCAAAGAACCTATATGAGCTAATACAGGGAACGGATTGGCTGATTAGGCTATAGTCAGAGTACTAGGAGGATCCACAATAAGCCCAGGAGGCTAAGGTGGTGCTGGCGAAGGGAGAGTTTCTTGGAAAAAAAGGTAGAACGTGTCGCGGGACACACGGTAGGAACTTTAGTTCCTTTTAAGCAAAAATTATGTAATACATCTGACGTTATAGATGAACAATTTGCATATTCCTCGGTGGTTGAGTAGTAAGCAAACCAGACTCTCACGTGGTAGACCTGGGTTCGATTCCCTGTTAAGAAGTTTTTTTATCGTTAATTTTATTTTTGAATAATTATTCTGCTTGATATTAATAACGACAACAGGTAGACGTTTGAAATATTCAGCAGAATATTCATTATTATAGATAATGGTACCTACGGTACCCTTCATGAGGGAGTCCGACTGGCAACATCCACTTATAACGACATCGTATATTTATAAATGGTAAACCGAAGCATTATACAAATTGGACATTCAAAAACTGTACGTTTACCACGAAAAATTCAGTGGAAACATAAAATTGAGTTGTTAAATTTTCAATTTTAAGTTATATTACAGTTTATGGAAATTTCTATTTTCTAGATCTTTTCTTAAGTGGGTCGTAGGAAAAATATGCTGTTCGACTCGTGTGGATTGTCCATATCGCACTTGAAAGATTGAGCACTTCGCCTACGGCGTCGTGCTCAAACTTCGTCCTCGTGCGATATAGCCATCATATCCACACTAGTTGCACAAACTACTATTTCTATCAAAATATGCCCTTTTACATTTAAAAACAAGCTGTCAAATGTCAAATCAATTTATCCATCCATTTCAAAGTTATCGAATTAAAACATTCAAGTTTTCAAAATTTCAACACCCTGTATTTTGAAAAGTAAATGTGCTAGGCTAGACCCCTCAATCCTCATATCATTTTGTCCAATTTTACGAGAGGAATCTACATGTAAACGTTGTAATTACCCTTAACGTTCGAGATGCTTATACCATTTTTTGCGCGATCGTATTGAAATAAATCCCGAATAAAATAATTTAAATTTCTTCGAAATGAACGGAATGTCAAAGGTGACATTTATACTTCTCGATCAGTTTAAAATATATTTTGCATTTTGGTGGAATTGTTTTTATGCTATTTATTACTTTTCGACGTCTGAACGGTAAGTAAATCACTTACCGACGTGTTAAACTTAGAAACCAGTAAACACAACCTACCGTCCTGACAAGCGATGCTGTAAATGAACAAAAAAGATCAATCGCGCAAAAAAAATTATGGAAATAATAGTAAAAATTTATCCGAACAAATTCAAGTAGATCACCAGCACTGCGAATACCAGCTTTGCATAGAATTTTAATATAGCATCGGTAGTTCAGTGGTTGAATGCTCGCCTTACACGCGGGCGGCCCGGGTTCGATTCCCCCGGTCGCTCAAACATAACCTGACGTAAAGAACTAAAGTTCCAAAAAACCAGGTAGTTCACTTCACTTCTGCTGCCAAACAGAAACTTCTGCTCACACATACCTACAATCGTCGGTTGGGTTAATATATCTGCGATCTATTGTCAAGCTTTGGGTTTATAGGAGGCTGTCAAGATTTACACCATGTAGATACTGGTCCTGAGAACCACATTTCAGTTGGTTAATAAAATTATTCTAGGCAGCCCTTTCTCCACTTAAGCCCCCTTGCACAAAATACTTGGAAGTTTTCGAAAATTCCTCATTTAGCCAACTTCACATCTGGCAATCATACCCCCAAAAAAATGCAGTGGCCGCCCAATTTATTTCGAGAGTCTACCTTCGAATCCAGGGATGGTATAATAGTCCCAACAATTTTCTTAACTGGTATTGGCAGAAGAATTGCAGCTGGCGGACTAGCTATTGACTTTGGCTATGTCACTGAACCAATTTCAATAGTACAGTGAAACGTCTGTCGTATTTTTTTTCTATAAATCATATATTTGTCAAGGGTGAATCCTTAAATTGAATTACTGAATTGTATTTATTGAGCTGGACAGATATCCTTATGCTTCAATTTTTTTTGTTACATTTTTTTATATACCGGTATATTTTTGTAGCACAGTTTCCTGGAACACAGTTTCTTGGAGCACAGTTTTTGGAGTTCCTATACAAGTTCCTGGGAATAACAGTTCCTTGGAAGGTCTGACTGTTTCTGGGTCACAAGTTCCTGTGTGACAGACAATTTTTCTGGGTCACAGTTCCTGTGTGGCTAACAAGCTTCTGGATCACAGTTCCAGTGTGACAAACAGTTCCTGTTAAACTGAAAAGTTTCCTAAATACCGTTCCTGCAGTAAATCCGTAGTACCTACATCGACAGCTACATCATCTTCATCTTCAAACAACTGCTTTATTGTGCTAAGTATTTTTTTTTGTTGCATTCGCCACTGATCTTTTTTTTTAAATAATGTAAATTTCAATATTGTAATTATATACATTTTTTTCACTCTATTAGTTTTATTTATTATACAGAAACTTAAAGTTCTTTTTTTTAAACAGATTAAAAGTTAGCTGACCATTAAATTTGATTTTCTTTATCAGTGGCGCCCTAAAATTACTTTTTTTATTTTCTTACTAGATTTGCTAAGGTAAATTCTTTTCTTTATATTGATAAGGTAACAAGGCCCTGCGAACTGGCTAAGGTTACCTCCAAATTTATTGGTTAGTTAGGCAAAAACCTGCAATAATTACCATCATTTTTTCCAACGACATTTAATCTCATTATTTGTTTCATTGGCGCCCAACTTAAATATTGTTTCAACAGCACAATTTAACTCACTTCAGTATTGATCGTGACAAAGTTGTCTCCATCCCATATGTTAAATAGGAAAAAATAATCAAACTTTTTTTACAACTTAAGACAATCAGTTTGTCTAACAAAAATGTTGTCTACTCATTAATTCAATTTTTTTCTGTAATCGCGAATATAGCTAGTGATTCCCTTGTACATAAAAGTTGAATATTGTGTCAAGGACACTATCTTGTGAGATCCTTGAGAGAATGGAGTCTAAGTGGGATAGTTTAGTGTTATGGTTGACGATGAAAATGTTTATTAATTCTACTCTCTCGTCGAGCGACATAATTTCACAGCGAAAATGGGTCATAAGTGACATTTCATTAAATAAACATTGGATTTCTGAGATAGTTTTTGTGACGGTAATTGTAATCTAAAAATATAATATCATTTAAAATTATTATAATATAAATTTAAAATGGTTTTTTTGTACAATTGTCAGAAAAACTTGACATTTTTGCATCTCTATTGCGTAAATGCTTACCATATGTTTATTACTATAATGTCAAAGTAATGTGACAAAGTTTCCGCTATACAGGGTGTTTCATAGTTAAACCACCATAGGTTAACTGCAAGTGAAGGACATTCTGGTGGTTCCAAATAGCCTTGGTTAATTGGTCTAACATAATTATTAACAGAGATACAGGGTGTTTTATTCATTTAGTCCAATGCTTTTGAAGGCCATAACTTTAGAACCACCCTATATATTTATTTCATTTTTGGTAAGGGTCTATTGAATTGATAACACAATAAGATAGTGTAATAAAAATAATTATAATCCAGGTCTGGTTTAAGAAAAATTTGCAAAATTTTATAATCTCTAAAACAACACCCTGTATATCAGAATTTTTGAAATTCAATGGATTATTCGAAGAGAACAGAAAAAATAGAGCGGCGCCAAAATATTTTTCGAAGTGCACATCCCGTTTTATTGCTTAACTTTTAATGTCAAAGTTATTTAAATGTATTATTGACATTTTCGTACGTAATAACTTTAGAACCACACTATAGATTTCTTTCATTTTTGGTAGGTGTAATTCACATAAGCATCAAAATCTTATCATGTTACAAAAACAGTTATAATCCAGGTTCGGGTTGAGAAAAAAAAATTTTATCAAGATTTTTATAAATCAAAAGTTTATTCCAAAAGAACAGAAAAAATTGAGTTACACGGAATGTCAAATTATTTATAATAATTGTTCTAAATGTCCATCATTTTGTTCTATGCATTTACGATCTCTTTTTAAGATGTTTTTTGTTTACATCGTGTTATCAGTAGTAATAACCCAAGGACATTGATAATTGTTCGAAAAAATTTTATGACAGATTTCGAAAGCTTGTTGCTTGGAAACAGACCGACGCCGTAGGCGGAGGTCTGTTGCCTACAAGCAACAAGCTTGAGAAAGTTGTCATAAAATTTTTGAGCATTTATCAATGTCCGAGGGTTATTCGGATAGAAAATTTTTTACCAATCATAGAATGACAACCAAATCGTGACATTTCCAAATATTAAATATTTGAAACTTCAAAATCGAAATAAATCAATGGGTATGTGTCCATAGCAACGTGAAAACAGCCCATGGTCTGTTTTCAGTGTAATGTTGACATGATTGGCTGAGATTGTTCATATGATATAAAATGAAGAAATTTGATTGGTTCTTGGAATTGTCAAAAAATTTTCAATACAATAGACCCTTACCAAAAATGAAAGAAATATATAGGGTAGTTCTAAAGTTATGACCTTCAAAAGGATTGGACTAGATGGATAATACACCCTATATCTCTGTTAATAATAATGTCAGACCAATTTACCAAGGCTATCTGGAACCACCAAAGTGTCCTCTACTTGCAGTTAACTTATGGTGGTTTAACTATGAAACACCCTGTATAGAAATGTTTCAATCCATACAAAGTATAGTTAGGATTTAAATTTCAGAAGTATGGTGTCCGATAAATAGTTTTCCGTTCTAAAAGTTGTCTCAAAAATCTCATAAAATCCCGTGTCCGCGCGTCTCAAGGTGAAAAAAATCAGTTTTTCCACTTCTAGTTGTGAAGTTGACAATTACTGTTTCTTCTAGCCAACGGAGAAGTTGAATTTCTCTATTAGTGGTTAATAAGTTTTTCTATTATTGATCTAGGTCAATAATGGACAAATTCAAATATTTTGAGAATTCAGGGATAGTAGTTCATTAAAAACTTGTGCAGCATAATTTTGTATACCCAGGAGATTGTCTTCATATTTTCCGCTTGAAATTACTTATCAAGATGGAATTATTTGAATAAAAATGCATCTTAATTAACCAAACATGACTGATGACATAACGAATACGTTCATAATATATCGAAAACTGGCAGTGTACTTTCCAGTCAGACGACGGGGTAAACGCTTCTCGTGGTGCGTTTGTGAATTATTTACAATTTTTGTCTGAAATTTGGCTAGTAGTGGAAAAAATTTTTATACACACCATGGTGGTGAAGACCTTTATAAGTCTCGCATTTTGGTGCTTGGTCAATAATAATAGTCCCCACCACCCTGGTGTATAATATACGATTTTTGCAAATATCTCGCTTCCTGCTGGTTCCAAAATCCTTAGCAACTTTTATCCTGAGCATTTTTTATACACAGAAGTGTCTTTGAAATAAAGGGCGGAGAGCGTGTAGCACTTAGCTGTTTGCAGAATAATTCCAGTCATCCATTGGTTCCGATAAAATAATACTTCGTATAATTGAAAGATATATAATAACACAACTTAAGAAAACTCCCCTAAAAGTTTTGATGAATATCCTCATTCTAAAAAACACCTGCTTCAATAAAACTTCCATGAAAAAAAACTCAAATTCAAATCAACTTGATGAAGTATATCAACAAAAGAACTTTTCATGTACAAATATTATATGAAAAGGAAGTTGGCAATATATAATGCTCCGAGCAGCATCGATCATCTTTGTTACAGACAATTCGTCAAGTTAACAAAGTTCAATAAACCTGTGAAGTTAGTGGGATTGGATATTGCGAAATGAAACGATCATGACCAATAATAATAATACCACCATATTGGGAGAAATTAAATAAAATATCCTGCAAATGCAAGAATTGTTTTGGTTCAATTATTAAGGTCTTCCAACCCAATCAATATAGTTAATTTCTTTCAACCTAAAATATAATGAGTATTAATTATTTTCATGAGGAAAATCTACATTTCATTGAAAAAAAACGTTCTTCATAATATATAAACCATCGTAAATATTTGATCGGTGGAATGAAGCGCTTAAATTTTGACGTGCATATGAATTAAATCCTACCCCAGAGATTGCGGTTTACAGTTTTCAAGTTTGCAATCAATACTAAATATTAATTACGAAACATGTCCGCAGGGCAGGTTAACTAATTGACTTCTATGACAGATTTCCATCAAAATATGTTAATACTTTTGATGTCGAAAGTTTGGTTGGACGTTTTTGTCAATCATACGAATTATTTTTGGTACCTATACAGTTTTTGTTAGATATTGAAAATATTGATAAAATTAATATACAAATTGGGCAGGTATTAAACGTCTCAGGACTATAATTTTTATGTTTTGAAAACACTAATGTTCCTCAGTCATTTGTTATCAGCGGTTTGAAACTAAAAAACCCGTAATTTTCATACTTTTGGAACTTTAGTTCTTTACGTCAGGTTATGTTTGAGCAACCAGGGGTCGCGACGCAAAAGATCTGACCGTTGCGCGTTACGTTACGCTACGTTATGTTACGTCACTTTCGTTATGTGCCTTGCTTGCGTGCTTATGCCTCCTTAGTCTCTCTCTCGTTCACGAAGTAGCAATTCATATGCTCCGGCCGGGATTCGGACCCGGGCCGCCCGCGTGGAAGGCGAGCATTCTACCACTGAACCACCGATGCTACATTAAAATTCTATGCAAAGCTGGTATTCGCAGTGCTGGTGATCTACTTGAATTTGTTTGAATAAATTTTTAATATTATTTTCATAATTTTTTTTGCGCGATTAAGGGGTCTAGCAAATTTACTTTTCGAAATACAGGGTGTTGAAATTTGGAAAACCCTAATGTTTTAATTCGATAACTTTAAAATGGATGGATAAATTGATTTGACATTTGGCAGGTTGTTTTTAAATGTAAAAGGGCATATTTTGATAGAAATAGTAGTTTGTGCAACTAGTGTGGATATGATGGCCATATCACACGAGGACGAAGTTTCAGCACGACGCCGTAGGCGGAGTGCTCAATAGTTCAAGTGCGATATGGACAATCCACACGAGTCGAACAGTATATATTTTTTACGACCCACTTAAGAAAAAATCTAGAAAATAAAAATTTCTATAAACTGTAATATAACTTCAAATTGAAAATTTAACAATTCAATTTTATGTTTCCATTAATTTTTTTGTGGTAAACGTACAGTTCTTGAATGTCCAATTTGTATAATGCTACGGTTTCCCTTTTTAAATATACGATGCTGTTATAAGTAGATGTTGCCAGTCGGACTCCCTCATGAAGGGTACCGTACCATTATCTATAATAATGAATATTCTGCTGAATATTTCAAACGTCTACCTGTTGTCGTTATTAATATCAAGCAGAATAATTATTTAAAAATAAAATTAACAATAAAAAAACTTCATCACGGGGAATCGAACCCGGGTCTACCGCGTGAGAGTCTGGCTTGCTTACTACTCCACCACCGAGAAATATGCAAATTGTTTATCTATAACGTCACACAATGTATTACATAATTTTTGCTTAAAAGGAACTAAAGTTCCTTCCGTGTGTCCCGCGACACGTTCCACCTTTTTTTTCATGAAACTCGTGCGACTTGATCGAATAATTAGTGACCGATAAAAATCGAAGAACACAGCAAAAGAGTCATTTTTTGGAAAATTAATGTCTTTGTCACTTTTAAAAGATGCCAGTTTTGCAGTTCTTGCAATTTTTTTAAAGATAATATTTTTAACATAATATTCTGCCTTTGTATAGGTTTGTTCGTAGAGCTATTAAACACAGAATGAAAACGGGATGACTTATGCGCAGAGCCTCTCTGTGAATGGTTTTTTTCCACATCTACAAACACATCTTTTAAATGGCGAACGCGCCATTTCATACGCCATAAATTGAAATCGTAAAATATTGGCGTTTGCGTTATTTCTATTATTCGTAGGTAAACAACTTAACGAACATTTCCTGAATGTATTCTTTGTCTTATTGGTTTTCGTAGTTTCTGTCGTATTTTTTGTAATATAATTTGTCAAATTCTTTGTCGTACTCTATTTCGTAGCCCTTGACATAGTCCTTTGTCGTAGTCTTTGTCATACTTTTTGTCGTACTCTTTGTCATATTTTTTGTCGCAGTCTTTTTAGTAATTTTTGTCACATTCTTTGTCGTTGTTTCTGCTGTAGTGTTTGTCATATTCTTTGTCACATTTTCACATGCCATGATTTTTTGTTCCTCAATTAAGCACTGGAAGACTACCACAAAAAATATGACAAGTACTACAACACAAAACATGATAAATACTACGAAAAATAATATATTGATATGAATTTAGTGTTTTGTGTGTGTTGTGTGTTATTATTATTATTAAACTTTTATTTTGTTTGTTTTGATATATTTATTTGTTGGGCGCCAATGATTTTAAGAAATTTATTTTATGGTTATTGATATCATACACCATTTACCGGTTTTCTAGGACTCTTTAATACTCAGGATGAGTTCAGGTATCAAATACTTTATTTGTTTTTTTAAAAAGAAATTTTCACATCAATTCTATTTACCCTTTTTTATTTTTATAACTTTAATTGTATTTGAAAACTTTTAGGCCGGTCCTGTGTCCTGCCCTTGCAATTGTGTGATAGTGTACTAAGTTTTGCCAACCTTATCGAAATGAAAGAAAAAATTAGTTTCGTAATCTGTGAAATGTTAATAAATTTATTCTTTTACTGTTAGGTGTATTTATACAGATTTAAAAAGTAAATAGCAAAGACAAATTTTTTTAAAGGTTTTACCTAAATGGTCTTTCACTTTCATTCATACTAATGAAAATTAACATCTAGTTCTTACACAAGTTATGCAACTCCTTTTGCATACAATATGTAAAAGGGATAGTATACAAATTATTCTTATGCTACTGGTTGGAAACATCTGTTCTCATTAAAATGTACGACTCTACTATCTCAATAATGGGAGATAAACATCAAATTTTTAATATCACCACACACATGTAAGTTGATGATTCAAATTATAGTTTATCAAATACCTTTTTTCTTCTACGTTTTGAAATTCTAATAATTACTTCCTTTTATGTTTCAGACCGCTCTGGGCCTGTCAGTCCTTGATTTGGATTGCTTCGCTCAGATTCCGTCGTCAGCTTGGAGAATTTTCAGTATAAATGGCCCCTTAGAGTTTTCATTTATGGTTTATTTGAAGGTTTTATTAATTTAAGTGGATATTTACCACAGAATTTTAACAGAAACTTGTTATAAAAGGTTAGTAACACTATTTTCACTTTTTACTTTGTTGTGACTTGAATTTTTAATTATTTCAACAATACAAAAAGAAATTTTCTTCTCAAATCTGTATTTCTTTTTGCTAAGGGACGCTCTCTTCCCCGTTTCTAATCAATAACAACGTAATTCTTTTTTTTTTTAATCAACAACCATGTGTCTCTTAGTTTTAAGTTTTTTTTTTATATCAACTGACCAATCAAATTCATTTAATAATTTTTAATTTTTATTACTTGACTTGAATGTTTAATTTTATGGTCCTTTCTTCCGTTCGAGTTGACAAATCTAAGTTCACTCTTAGTTAACTATGTTCATAAATAGGTATACTCTTTCCATTTTCATGTCAGATTTTATAACCTAACTGATAATTTTTTTATTTTCCAGGTTCTTTCTTTTTAGATTGATTTTAGCCAATAAACTTTTACTTATAAAGCTTTTGAAGACTCTGAAATTATGTGAAAAGGATTTTAATAAATTAGAAGAAAGTTATCAAGATTTCTGTTCAAAGTTCGGTTTAAAGTTCAAATATATTTAAGGTGATTTGTTTATTTTTATTTTGTCAAGTTTAATTCAAATTTTAGTTTATTTTTTATAAGTTACATTATAACTTTCAAACTGTCTTCTCTAGTTTGATTTATTTTTGTTTATTGATAAGAGAAATTTCCCTTTTAAATAGTTTTATTTTTTAAATTTTATACTGGAATAACCCTTGTTTGGTGTATGTGGTGTATAATATTATTTTCCATATCAATATATATGCGTTTCAATAACCACTTGAGATTAAACTGGGGGATTTAGTCTAATCAAGTGACCTCTATAACAAAGAATGAAACAAAATGGAGGATCAAGTACCTGTTCAAGCCTCCCCAGATCTATTTTATAACCCTTAAAGTACAAGGTTAAGGTGGGAAGGTCAAAGGTCTCTCGAAAATTATTGTGAGATAAAATGTGAGCAGGAGCAAATTCATATTGAAATAGGTATTCAATTAATTCCAGGACTGACTGAACTCTGAAACCCTTTTTCATAAGTGAATATTTTATGCAAGAATAATAAACTCCATAATTGATGATATAACAAGTGGATTCTAAATATTTGTCTGTTTTGGATGATATGCTTTTGCATTTAAAAATACTATCCACACTAATAAATTGTATTTCTAATGGATAATGATATCAAAGAATTACCCAATGCCGAGAAAAAACTATTAAAAAGAAATTAAAACATTTTTAAACAATTATTTGATTAATTATACAAGTCTACCCATTAAAACAATCAATATCAATGTATTTATAATACTACAAAATTACAAAACAATATTCATTTTGTTGAAAACAAATTAAAATACAAAAACTTTATAATTGGTCGTAAACAAAGACTGTTAACATTAATGAGACATTCAAAAATCAAATTAAAACATCAAAAGTTTTACATATAAATTACGAATACATAACAAATTACTTTGGACTAACTGATAGCAGACACTTGTTGTCTGGAAAAGTTTTAAATAACTAACAACTTATATAAATAGAGTCTCCAAGAAAAACATTCTATAGAAAACGCGGTGATGGTTTGAAAATTTACTTTATTCATTAAAACATGATTCTATGAACAATAAATTGGTTTCATGAGATTTTACGACGTCTTTTCACATATTAAGTATAATTTGCATATTTCAACAGTTTGTAAACTTTTTCAAAATTCAAAAGCATTTTAAGAGTATAAAGGACACAACTACAATCGGAATTGTAATGTAACAAAGTTTATTCCTCCAACGGTCCATCGATTATTTTCCACGGTATAGGCTTGCAAAAAAATTCATACAGAGGATAAGAAAGCTGTCAAAACCATCAGTCCATAGACATAGATTAATTAACCTCATATGTTATATGGCACTTCATTAGAGGATACACTGGTGGCTAGAGTATGTTCCAAGGGTGGAGTTCTATCTGGAATCTACTCGTGATTGTGATATTAGGTCTCTGGGGAAAGAGCGGACAAAAAACTGATGGTACACGGGAAATACAATTCTATAATTGGAGATACGATGTAACAACTTGGATACGATCGGAGAGAACAAATATTAGTCACAATGGAACGACAGTAATGGTATTCACCCGTAGGAAAAAAGAGAGGGACTAGGACAAAGATTACAGAATAAAAATATAAGATGTTTCACTCGTTCGAATTTATCGCGTAAAGCACCGATGCCGCTGGTGACTTGGATGGTACAGTACGTCGCTACGTCCTCACTTGCATTTAATTTGGCATATTAAACGGGACGTCGCCCGTCGAGCGCTGTTATTTGAGAACGGTGTTTATTGGTTGTTCGTGTTTTATATTTATGTTGTATAGATTTTTTTTCAATTTATTAATTAATTGTTGAAATGAGGAAAAAGTCATATTAATATTTTTCTCTTCAATAGCAAAGCTTAAACTCTGAATATTTTGTAATATTTGCTAATACAACATTACGGATTTATTTTTATAATAAGGATATTAAATAAACAAGTACATTACGCAAGAAAACACAAAAATTCAATTCTTTAGCTAACCAAAGTGGAATTGGTCACTTCCTTTTGAACGAATTCACTAAATTTTCTTTTCATCATCCATGTAATCAATTTCCTTTCAAATATTATGCAAGTCTCTATACCAGAGTCCGTATATATTTTACTCTCAAATGTATATTGAAAGATTTGAAAGACAATAGATTGAATTTAACACATAAACCAAACTCCAAACTTAGTATTTTACAACATTTATAAAATTTTTTAATAAAGGTATCCTCCAGCTGCTTCTCTGTTTACTGTTTTAACCTTGTAAATTCAAAAAGTACGCGTTATTTAAAGATCAAAATTTAAGATTCAGTGGCCCTATTATTCTGGTGGCTAATGAGTATATTTAATTGAATATCTGATAAATATCTGCTAGATTATCAATAAGTATCACAAAATTACTAAGATGCTGGATAAAAACTGTGAATTGAATCATTTTAAAAATTCAAGTTTATTTTTTACTTACCTTTTCAAATTCATATCCCGAACATTTTCCGAAATAATTAACATTTAAAAATAAATCTTTGTGATAAAGAATCCTATTAATTTAAATATATATTTCTCGAATTACTCCTGTATACCTTGATATAAAATAAGCTTTTCGACCTTCTTTGGTATCTACCGGTCTCGTTATTGACAACAAAAGCGAGTCGTAAACATAATTTATGAGAGCGGCGTCCGTTTGGGACAGCAACTTGAATCAAACCGCCCTGGAGTGAAACATCTTATATTTTTATTCTGTAATCTTTGACTAGGATATCTTAGACTACGAATATTATTATTATTATTATGATTGATTATTTGTAGAAATGAAGTAATGAGGAATACAGACTACTTGTTACCAAACCCTACTTTGAAGAAAATGGGGAATAAACCACTACCTCACCTAAAAGATCTATTGTGCCCCCTTACTTCCACTCAGTTTCTGAGGAGAGTCTTAGAAACTAGTAGTTCCTTCAGTCCTATTTCCCGGAGGAATTTTAGAATGTCTGCAGGCTTCAGCTTGGGTAAATATTCTTCTCCTATCCAGTAATGTCCTAGGTGCTGTGCTCTAGGATTCTGAAGTGCTGTGCAGTTGGAAAATATGTGGATGGAGGTTTTTTCTTCCATTCCACAGAATCTGCATTTTTCTTTCTTCACTATTTTGAGCTTTTTCAGGTGCTTATTCAGGCGACAATGTCCCATTAGGATCCCTGTTAAATCTCTTAGCGCAGTTTTACTTTGACTTATGCATTCTTTTGATCTCAACAGGTTGTAGTCACCCAAGAGAGTCTTAGCCCTACAAGATCTTTCCAATGGTCAGATCTTCTCTTTTTCTCGGCTTTACTTATTTCTTACAATATTACATTGGGGCTGATTTCGCAAAAGGGTTCAGGCCCCCTCTTTGCTATCTATTGGTTACACATCAAGGTGGTGGAGAGGTGGAGATAATGGAACATATTTATACTGTACAAGAGAAAAGATAGTAGCTACTTGGGCAACTGAAAAGTGACGCTGAATTATGTTGCAAACTTCTCGAAATTTGTACAGTGTTACGGTGCTGATTTGGGTGCTTTGAAAAAGCACAAGCAAAATACAATAAGCCACTCGGATGTGTATCTTAAATTGGGCTGAAAATTCCTAAAATGTCTGTGAAAACCAAAATATGAATAAAGTATTAACAATTATCAGTTGAAATATTTGAGAATCGTAATAAAAAAATTCTCCTATTATCTCGCGAGTTCTATAAATAGGTACCTACAATACGTTCTGACGTCCTGTTTGTTTTTCCATGTTCTATGCTTCAAAACCAACATATTGGAAAAAATCTCGTCATTTATACCTCACATCACATGACAAATCAATGTGCAATTCTCTTTTAATTGCAGCCTCTCAGTTGTTTGTTTCCACAGAGCGTTCTCGTAGATTTGTTATGAAAGCAAATGAATCGATAACATCAGCATAAAGGTTAACGAATATCCAGAAAGACAAAAACAGAAAAAAGTTACTACAATAGACTATTGATGAAATAATTGAATTCGGTGATTCGACGGCGTCTTAACACACACATGTTTCCTTTATTTAAAAACAGCCAAAAAACGTCTTGTGAAGTTCACCTCTTATGATTATAATTATAATTCTAGTTCCTAAAAAATATATGAGCCAGAGCATCTTGAATAAAATTGGTGAAAAAATAAAAGGTTGATAAAGAAGAAGAAGAACAACAAAAAAAGTTGATGGAATATCTGAGTCAGAGAAGTAAATAAGAGAGTAACAATCCACACTGGACTTAATTGAAGAGCATTTGCAGCGAATGGACAAGAAAAGTCAATTTAAAAAGTGTTGGGAAGTTGGAATACGAAAAAATAAGAGATGAGGTAGACCAAGAAATACGTGGGACACGCAGTAATAAGAAAAATACATGCATAAAAGAGACATGAAGTGGAAAAAAAATTACGAAATAAATACAAAATTGACTGAAAAAAATTCGTTTAAACGTTATAAAACAATTAAAATGTCGTTAGTTGCTTTGTGTATTATACCCTGTTAGTTATTATCAAAATCAATAACTGAAATTTCGTCATACTTTTCAATGAATAACATTCCCAATTAAAAAACCCCTTCACGGTATTCGTTTGAAATTTAATATAATATATAGAATAAATTAATTTATCGTGGAATATATATCCTTTTACGCTGAAGTAACGAATCAATGTTCAAATACTTACATAATGAGTGTCATCTTCTTCATTATAAGCCAATTTCACTATTCCATAAGATCCCTGAAAATTGAAATTCCAATGAGAAACAAATTACAAGAGAGAAAATATCATTCAGCACTTAGATTTCTACAAGTGAAAGTTCGGTGAATGTGCCCATTGTTTTGCCTAGCGATTTTAAAGGCTACATAAAAAAACATTTGATTAGTGCGTGGTAAAATGAGTTGAAAATGTCCAACTTCATCCTATTGTCGATATGATCAAAACAGAATTATATGAATTGAAGAATAAAAGTATCGTATTCCTAAGGGTTCCCTCACATGTAGGGGTAACGAAGTAACGGGTAACGAAGAGGCCGATAAATTGGCAAGAGAAGCAGCAAATGATAATAGATTAATTCCACATTCCAATCCATTACCAATAGACCTGAAAATCACCCCAGCCTCGAGAGATCAAATCTTTGTTTGGACCATGGCAAAATCATGCCCCCAATCGGTTCATGGAAGTTGTAGTGACTAGAGTACGTCTAGGACATAGCAGACTCAGCCATCAATATCTACTGTCAAAGGAGTGTCAACCGTATTGTGAAGTATGTGAGCATCCTATTACAATTAAACATATTTTGATTGAGTGTCCGCTATATAGTGTCGCAAGGTTACAGCATCATCTACCGAACAATTCAAGTGCAGTGTTCAAAGTTTAATACAGTTTTTAAAGGATTCTGAGCTTCTATACGAAATATGATTATTGTATTGTTCAAATAACCTATGTACAAAATAATCATTCGCTGTTCCACCGCTAATAACCAATATGGTTGATGCGGAAATAAAAAAAAAAAAAAAATGTCCAACTCCAAGCTCCGCGAGATTAAAGGCGATGTGAAACCGTGGCGACAAAAAGCTGGACTCAGGGAGGACCAAGTGAAAATCAATCGACCCCGATTAGGGCACACCAATTCAACCCATAAGTTTTTAATGGCAAAGGGAGACAAAAAAACCTGCAATATATGTAACAAAGACTTGACAGTGGAGCATATTATGTGATTGCTCCAAATACCTGGTATCAAGAGAACAAAATAAGTGACCAGGCGATTTGGAAAGGGTGAGCAAATGGACGCAGAACTGCTAATTAAATTTATTAAGGGCGGGTTTATCAATGCTCAGTTGAATATTGTAGCCTTCGGCCAAATCTTAGCTGTTGGTCAAAGTGTTTATCAACTGCCCGTTTGCATTAGCTGGCAGTCAAACTTTCGGCTACCCTAGCTGCCACTATCAAGTTGATGTTAACCATAGAACATACAGTTAAATACGAGAAAGTGGTGTTCCGTTATTCTAACCATAGATTCTAACTGACAACTGTGTCATGATTTTTTCATGTTTGCTTACATTTTGCAACAAAGATTATTTCAAGTCACCCAAGTGAATTATGGCCATAAATTGCGGGTAGAATACTATACTTTGTCCACGACACTTAATTTATTTATTAATAAATAAAAGTCAGTACAGCGACTCCAAATAATTTGACATATATAGAGATGGGCGATACTGTCGAAAGTATCAATACAACGTACCGTTATAAATATATTGTTTTAAAATACTTAATATTAGAAAATATTGTTATGAAAAGTATCAATACTAAAAATTACAATATTTTATAGATACGATATATGTCAGAAACAAATTTCCTGAACAAAATACACAGATTTAATAGTTTATTTCATATTGTACCCCCATCTCTAGTCGTGAATTATGAACCATAATACACTACAGTGTATTATGAACCATAATTCATGACAGTTGATATATGGGTACCATATACCTTTAGTTAGGAGGTAAAATATTGACTTATTATTAGGTGGTCGTGGACAAAATTAATAATATGTATATTTCATGTAACGATCCTTCTTACATCAAATTAAAATGAGAAATTCACACTCTGACAACATTACACTCACGTTCATAACCCGAACAAGGTTGTCAAATGCTCAATTGCACTAAGCCTCCGGTTAGCTAGCTGTCAGTTATGTGGTGCATTGATAAACGCTTTGTATTGTAACCGAGACTTTGACTGGCGCCTAGAGATAGCTGAGGGCTACGTAGCTGACAGATTTAAACGAGCATTGATAAACCCGCTCTAAAGAAACCAGACTTTACCACCTAATATAATTATTTGTAAATGTACCTACTTGTCGCTAATAACCTTATTGGTTGGAGCGACGTTGAAGAACTGAAATAAAAAAAATAAAAAATAAAATCGGGATGGAAGAAATATTTCTCTTGGCGCCAGCAAGTGCACAATTAGAACAAGAACAATCCATACTTGTTTCAAAATGAGCTCATTTCATTATCCTTCTGACCAGCTTTCCAATGAAATATCCCATGTCTATTGCTTTTTGTTTTCACTATTTCCTCAAGGAAGTGGCAGTGTAGGTCGTAATAGACCCACTGATCAATTGAATATTAAACCTCAACGATCGCTGATGCAAACAATTGTTATATATAGTGAGGATCCTATTTGGTAAATGGAAGAGGAAAATACAGCCTCACGCATGATCTTCGAATGTGAAGCATTTGGGATGTAAAGTCCTTGGACTGGAGTATCCAAGGGAGGAGTTCTCCAAGAAGGACCTAATGAAAAGACTGTTGAGCTTGATAATGGCTACTCTTCTCCTCACATCCGTATAACAGCCAAGAAGCCTCGAAGCCTTTGATTGATGGTGCCGAACCAATCAATGAGTCAACCTGAGTTTTCTCACAATTTCCTTAGAAGCATAATCTATTTTTGGGAAATGACATTGTTAAATTTGCAAGTTTATTGGCAAAAGCTATTATAAACAATATAATACTGTTTTCAAATAATAAGATCAAATTCACTATGCTCTCTTATAATCTATAAATCCAAAATCAACAACATCTGCAAAGTTCAGCTTAAACTACATCCGTTTCCTCTTGTTTCAAACTCCGTTTTTCGAGGGTAGCCCAGAAGGAGTATCTGGGGGATTCATGACTAAGTAGGAGGTACAAAGTTATAACTTTAATAAGTAGATAATACTCTACGAACAAGAAGCCACCACTTACGGTAACTGTTGTTAGGTGGAATTCAAATGGCCAGAACAGGGGGTGTATTAATCTTCTTTGTTTCGTGTTATGTTTGTTGACAAATTGTTGCGAATAGTTTTAATCGAGAATCCTACGTTCTATTCAAACTGATTTGACATAATCTTAGATTGTTTTTAATTTTTAAGTAGTAGCATGTTTTTGTACAACAAAAAAGATCAAATGTCGTAGATATATAAATATTTTGAATAAGATATAAGAAATCAAGCAACTATTTATCGCAATATAGAATTGAAATTATGTACAACTTTTTATATGTAAACATGAAATGAGTTCAGTGACGTCTGTGAGCAAAACCGGTCTGAAATTAGATAATAGGATGTTATTTATACTGATAACTTTTTGTTCATATATTTCAGTTATATATGACGCTGATGAATTGAGAATTGATTATGGAAACCTAAAAGTATGAAGCAAATGAATTGTTAACAAAAAGCTTGTGAATAAGTTGGGATATATGGGTGGGGAAACAATTGCATTGAAGATCTGACACCAATTGTGATATTCTTCATATTATGTATAAATGGGCCTCAAGATTGCATAAAACAGTTTAAAGAAGTTACAATAATATATAATAATAATAATAATACATTTATTGCTTCTTAAACATAGAGTTTACAGCAAGGGTTTCAAAAATTTCAATATTCTCCAAGTATAACAGAATAAAAAATAGAATACAATTATTCATTTAAAATAAAAGAGCGTAATTTTAAGATATTCCATATATATCCCGTAATTATCTTGGCAGATTCATAACTTAAGTTAATCAGATTTGAAATTAGTGCATCAAAATATCAAAACAATTGACTTCTGGCTTCACTACTGAATATATTCGACAATCAAATAACTAATGGTGAAGGGTTTCGTATTCATTCTTATTACAAACCGTGCATAGTTCTTTCGGGTTAATATTATAGCTATTACCGTTAAAAGGGGGAAAATGTTATGACTATTGGACATCCGTAATTGTGCAAGAGTGCGAGTGACTTGTATGGGTAGTTTAAGTAACAGGTATTGTTCTACTTGGCCAGTAATATTCAAGCTAGTGTATAAGTTCATAAAAGAGCACCGCTGTGCCAAACAGTCTTTCGATTATTTCTCAGTGACTTTAGATCTAGGTTGTCAAAATATTCAAAGCTCCTGCAAGTTGAAATAGAGTACTTAGGGCGGGTTTATCAATGCTCGCTTAAATGTTGTAGCCTTCGGCTAAATCTTAGCTGTTGGTCAAAGTGTTTATCAACTGTCAGTTTTGCATTAGCTGGAAGTCAAACTTTCGGCTATCCTAGCTGCCACTATCAAGTTGATGTTAACCATAGAAAATACAGTTAAATACGAGAAAGTGGTGTTTCGTTATTCTATATATTCTAACTGACAACTGTGTCATGATTTTTTCATGTTTGCTTACATTTTGCAACAGAAATTATTTCAACTTTAAATTTGATTGTGTTATTATCGCTTAGGGTGAAATCGAGAAGCTTATTTGATTCTTTTATAGTAGTTCAGTAGCATCTAGGTTCTGTTTGTATTTCATTTCATTGTTATTGTCAATGTATCTTGAAGAACTTGACGACCTTTTCGATGAAGAGCTTGGAGATTGGCGAAATATTGGAATTTCTAGAGTACGAAAAACGACCATATTCTGTTGAAGAACGGATAAATCCCTTTGAAGAGCTCGATGATGTCGAGTTTATTACTCGGTTTCGATTATCTAAACCCAGTGTTCTCATGATACTCCAACAAATTCCAGCTATTCTCGCCAAGTCACAGTATCCGTCTTTTTGCATTCTTTTGTACTTTTATGGTGAACGGCTTCTTTTATAAGTACCTGATTGTCGCTCTGACTCCGTGAAATTGGGATATCTTTTTTGTTTTTTGGACATGCTCGAATGCAAACAACTCAACAAAGCACAACATAGACGAAATAAAAATAACAGTACCACAATTTTCACACTGACCAGTGAAATTTTCCACGATGTTGTCAGAGTAAGCTTATACGGTAAAATAGAAAAATAACAACTTCCACCTCTATATTCTTGATTCACTGTGTTATATATGTTATATGCGAATAAAATTAATAATATGTATATTTCATGTAACGGGTGATCCTCCTCAGACCAAATTAAAATGAGAAATTTACACTCTGACAACATTACACTCACGTTCATAACCCGAACAAGGTTGTCAAATGCTCAATTACACTCAGCCTCCAGTAAGCTAGCTGTCAGTTATGTGGTGCATTGATAAACGCTTTCTATTGTAACGGAGACTTTGACTGGCGGCTAGAGATAGCTGATGGCTACGTAGCTAATAGATTTAACCGGGCATTGATAAACCCGCCCTTACTCATTTGAGTAGAAAGAAGTTACAATAATGATAACACACACACTATGGTTGAAAGTTATTAGGAAATTCCAAGTCAGAGCTAACAGCTGTAGAATAATAATAACGGAAAAGCAAATGTAAATTGTATTGCTCACCTGACCAATACTATCCATGAGTCTATATTGATTCAGCTGCAGGTACATCCCTGATTTTTCGATGCTGACTCTTCTAGACTCTCTTAATGGTTGTCGTTTTCTATTACTTCTAGGACTACTCGTGGGGCTACCGAACGGAGAAAATTGGCAATTTGAAAACAAATTTTTACTGTCAGCTACAACTGAAAATGAAAAATATACAAAGTTTTATAATATTTATTTGTCAATTATTGTCTCCCTGTAGACTTAGGCGTGATCAGTGTGAAGTTTTCAAACTACAGCAGGTGGATGGTGGATTTTGGATGAAAGATAGAAGATATTTTACTGTTGAGAGAACAGTATCTTTCCTAATAATGGATACAACATGATATTCGCAAGAACGTTGAAAGAACTGCGAGTTTTCCATGAACTATAGATTTCTCGGTACAAATTATTGAAAAGGAAGTCTACACCTGCAATCAATCGGGTCTGTTGCATAGTTACCATTGTCAACAATAAAACCTTTCCTTTTGCTCGCACAACTTAATTGTGGACATCAAAATTGTAGGAAAAGCCCCTATAACATGATGAGACTAGTTGAAAAAAATGTTCTAACCCAGTATAATGGATATGGCAAAATCGAGTTGATAATATAGGGAAATATAGAGGAAATGTTTCCAATGTGACGTTTTGAAATTTTATATATACGTTACCGATAAAGTATATAATGCAGTTATTTCATTAATAGGTACCTAGTTATTCCATGAAATAACTGATCGTCCGTTAAAATGCGTGATATATTATTAATTTGACACTTTAACTAGTCATTATATAGAATAACTAGATGTTCTATAAATTAACAGATGAGAGACAGTTTAAGTATAGGATTGTGAATGATAGATAGAGGATATTTGACTGTTGATAGTACCCTATTTTCCCCAATAATGGATACAACATGATATTCGCCAAAACGTTAAAAGAACTGCGAGTTTTCCATGAACTATGAATTTCTCTGTACAAATTATTGACAAGGAAGTCTACACCTGCAATCAGTCCGGTCTGTTAGTTACCATTATCAACAATAAAACCTTTCCTTAAAAGATAACATCAAATAAAAATAATATTTGTCACAGTTCCAACTTCAAAAGTAGTTTTTCACCAACGGTTATTGATTTTGAAAAATATAACCTGCATATGTGACTGGTATGAAAAAAAAACTATCGAACAATCAAGTTCAAACAAAACACGTTCAAAGTTTGTCGACATTGCTTGTTTCGTTGAACTTCTCTCGAGTATTCTCTGTTATTCCTTAGATATAATAGTATTAGACAATAGAATCGTGAAGAACATATGACTCACAATTGAAGTACGCTTTGAAACAGACACTATACAGGGTCGTCCAGAGGTAATGGTCCAAACTGAAATGAAGGATGCTCGTCACAATACGACGCTACTTGTCAAGTCAGTAGTGAACAAGCGTTGTTTAAGGTTATCCTGTGCTAAAAAGTAGGGACTTGAAGCAGTTCTAAAAATCACCACTTACGTATCGCAATGCGCAAGTGCAGAAGCGATACGTGGGCTTAGTTACGTTACGTGGAACGTATCAATCCCTCACACGTACCTAACGTACGTATCGCTTTATTGTGGTCCGTGTTCGCGTTTTTCAACGACTAAACGACCAAGAAACGCGAAAGGTCACTTTAAAAAAGACTATTTTTCAGTAGATGTCAAGGTAATAGTACTTCCTATTTTCTAGGTTAAAAATTAAAACCCATGTACGTTACGAACGCATTTACTTTATAATTAGAGACTTTTAGCTTGTCTTAAATTTCTCACGTATCCGTGTACGTACGAACTGCGCATGTGTAGACCCGTTGTCTCAGCCGATATGATGCGTTGGACGTATTTTTACGTACCCTACTCCGTAAACTTAAACGTATCCCTATCCCGACCAAAGTCAGTATTCCGTGCTATTTGTGCTATATTACAGTATCTTCCTCGTCTAGCAGCAATGGATTATTTAATATCGCCCCCACTTTACGTTTTACAAAAATATAAAAAGATAAAACAAAAAAACTTTGAGGTTATACAATTAGAAACAGAACGAAGCGATACGTTTTCTGCTAAAAAGGCTTTCTTGACAATTTCTTTACGTCAACGTAACTCCAATACGGATACGGATACGTGTAAAAACTTATGACCAGCTAAAAGTATCTATTATTTTTTATTAATCACGTATCTCGGTTACGTTACGTATACGGATAAGGATACGTGATCTATTTGAAGAACTGCTTTATGTCCCTAGTAAATGAGTAAATTTGTGTTGAGCGTCATTTTAAGCCAATCTTTAATGACATTCCATTTTATTACGGATAGGGATAAGTGATCTGTTTGAAAAACTGCTTTATGTCCCTAGTAACCTCTAGACTAGCATGGGATTGCATGGAAGAACTGAAGACGTTAGCCGATCGAAATAACGTCAAACTCAACGGGTTATCTGGTCACCAGGGTAAATAGAGCAATGGAAAAGCTGAATTGCAACAAAGGGCCTACATATTCAACAAGGATGTGAATTTTTACAATACAGTCAGCTGTCGTATCACAAACTCATTCCTTCTACTCTTGCAACCGTTTAATTACGTGACAAATCATTTAAAAGAACATGGTAATACAGCTTTTTGAAGAACATTATGAAAAATAACGATGGAGCGTTAAATCCGGTATGTATGTATGTTAAATTGGGTACTTCAGATGGCATCTAATACAGCCACTTTCGTCCGTTGTCTGGGCAATTGTTCAATCAATAGCTTTTGACGAATGGGATAGTTACAAAACATAAAAATCGAAATCAAAGCTTACCGAGAGGTTTAGATTGGACCGATGTATTTGGATTATGCACAGAAACGTGCTCATCAGAGACATTCTCAGACAAATTAGGGGAAGGCACTAAATTATTAATTATCACAGGTTTCGGCTCGGATCGACAACTGTCGTTGGAAATGTGTGCGTTATGTTCTAATTGTGTTTTTCCTATACTCGTGTGGACATCGACTCGCCTGTCAACTTTGTTATCCGTTTGACAACTATCGACTTGTCTTAAAACAACTTCGCTTTGGACTTGTTTTTCAACAACTTTGATTGTAGTTCGGCTGACGTCGGTTGTTCGGGCGACTTCGATTTCTCTTTGAGTTTTCGGAAGTTTATCTTCCGTGTGCGTGTGCGGAACATCTTTTGTAATTTGTGTTAGTTCCGATATCATTCGCTTATCATCGTCGTTATTTAGCGATTGTGTGAATTCTTCTTGAGCTCGCAACACATCTTTTGGCGGATATATTTTTTTGAACGTCGCTGAATATTGGTGAGTTGGGTCCACTTCCTTGGTTTTAAGATCGACGTCTACAGCTGTATGTCTGTAACAAACAGAAATAATATTTTAGATTTTGGAAAATTCTAAGATGGAGAAATACTTCTTCAAACAACCACAAGCATCTAAGAAGTAGTTATATTTTCAATTACATAGCGAGAACATACATTTCCTGCTTAATTTTCAGGTAGTTGGGGCACAAACATCAAATCTCGTTAAGAAAGATTGTGTCCATAATGAAAAATATATAGACCTCTAATCATTTTTCTACACTCGTTAATAAATTCCGCAGGATGCAGGTTGCGAGCAAAGCTTAGCAAACTCGACTTTGAAGTCCTTCACGATAATATTTCTTCCAGTGTTGCTCGCACAACTGAATTGTGGACATCAAAATTGTAGGAAATGAAATTATGTTTAAACATGGATTAGTAGATTAGAGTAGTCAAATATAAAATTTAGACAAAGGTGAACCGTTTCACATTTTACAATTACTTTACTTTAACTATATACTCCAAGACTGAATATATAATGGAAATTCATGAATTTAAATTATGAAAAACAGATTGGGAATTCAATTTCCATTGTGTATTGAGGTTGCCTATACTACTCTAATGCAAGTACCTGAAATTGGATAGTAAATGCATTACTGCAAGATAGGCAACCTCAATACATAATGGAAATTGAATTTTTATTATGTTTTTCATAATTTTAATTCTTGAATTTTTATTATGTTTTTCATAAAAATTCGGTAATTTCTATGTATTATTATTATGAAAAACATAATGGAAATTCAACAATTAAAATTATTGAAAACATAATGAAGATTAAAGAAAAAAAATTATCAAAAACATAATACAAATCCGTTTTGTATTATTTATTCAATAATGTTTATTCTTGAATTTGTACAATGTTTTCATAATTTTAATTCTTGAATTTCCATTATGCTTTTCATATTTTTAAAACTTGAATTTCAATTATGATTCCAATAATAATAATACACGTATTTCCATTATGAAAAACATAATAAAAATTACTAATTTAAAATTATGAAAAACATAATAGAAATTCATGAATTGAAATTATGAAAAACATAATAGAAATTCAATTTACATTATGTATTGGGATTGCCTATTCTGCAGTAATGCATTTACTATCCGATTTCAGGTAATTACATGAGATTATTATAGGCAACCTCAATACATAATGGAAATTGAATTTCTATTAAGTATGTTTTTCATAATTTTAATTCATGCATTTTTATTATGTATTTCATAATTTTAAATCGGCAATTTCTATTATGTTTTTCATAAAGAAAATTCCTATATTATTATTATGAAAAACATAATTTTAATTCATTAACAGAATAATTAGGGAATAAACATTTTTGAAAGAAGAGATATTTTTGTTTTTGTTTTTAAAACGATGTTATTAAATACCAAAACGGCACGCCATAATATTGGGAACTTCAAGTCTGGAAGCTGTGAACTGAAATTTTGTATACCCAGAACTCTCTCCACTCATATACACTATACAGGTAAACTCAAATTACTTTAAATTTCGCACAGAAGTAAGAAGCCGGAGACATCCTTCGAAGAATGTCTCCAGACAAATGTTAGACTATATCAGGCATGACCTACGTTGTCTAACAGGCCACTGTCATCTGAATCATCATATGCTAAAACTTGGACTCTAATTACAGTCCGATTATAAAATACGGCCCCTCTTTTTGCACACATCGTACATCGAATGAATCACTACTACACACTACAGAATCGTGTCAGAATAAAAAATATTCGCTTTCGATTATTTCAACCTCGAGTAGGTACCTCTTAATAATAATATAATCTGAAGTTGATACTTCAAACATATTGCTATAAATAAAGATATTAAACTTTACATTAACGTGAATGCTTTCTATTTTCGGAATTTTCTTCACCTTGAACTTACACATTAGGTACATTATTCAGATAATTCGAAGAAAAACAATGTGGGGCAAAAATAAAATTTTACTGCTTTGTTTACAAGAGTTTAGATCAGTGTTTATGCAGATACTTACATTTTTAATTGCCTTTTTCAAAATATTTCCTGAGAAACAATTAACATTTTAATTGTTTTGGTTTCATTTTGTACCGTGAGTAGGTACCGTGTTTAGATTTATTTATTTTTTTCAAAAGAGTTTCGATTTTCCTAATGTTAATTACGACATATCACAAGTCCAAACTACCCAGTAGAATTGTAGTGGTGACTTGAAGGAGATCCAATTATAATTATGATTTTCTATCAATATTTATCTACACTAGCCTGAGGATGAATTAATTCTCTCTAGTTTTTCCGCAATGTTGGGAAATTTGACAATAAGTGTGCGTTTTTCTTACCCAAGGCAGGCTTCCAAAAGACAGTGTATAAAATTGGCCTCTTGAAGTTAGATTTAATCCGCGACAATTACAAAATCCTCCAAGGGATTTAATATTGGTTTTCCTATAAAATGTTTCTCAATTATTGCCGATTTGTATAACATACATTTCTATTTTGTCTCATATCAAGTTTTTTTAACGTAAATCCGTTGAAAAATATTATTTTTATTTCATTAAAGTATCTCCAACAGAAAACGATCTGCATAACTTTTATTGAAAACAAATGTATAAAAAGTAATTTTTTGTTGCTTAACTAAAAAATCTTGACCATTAGAATAAAGAATACTGCCGGCTAAGAGCTTTTTTCGAGTTTTCTTTAAGATGGGTCTAAATACTTAGTTTTCTCAATTCTGGTTGGTGATATGGTGCAGATATATCATTCCCGTTTAGCTTAGAAGTGTAATTCAATGTCTGTCGGGCCACATAGCCCGAGAAGTAGTTGTTGCTACTTAATGAACGGTCTCTGTTCTTTGAAAATTTATTTACAAAAACTTTGTGAGGCGTTGTATTATTCTATCTGGACCGGAGCATCGATGAAAAAATGGATGCGATAAGTATAATTGTAAAAGTATACCCTACACCATATACTATGGTTATTGGGTTTTTGATAATATAATAATATGTAATATATCGTAACGCGACAGTTCGTAACCCCAAAAATGGTAACGGTATAATTCGTAACGCCAGCATTTAGTTTTTTGAGGAAGTTTAGCATTTAGAATAGTAGTTTGTACAACTAGTGCGCAAAGCGGCTGGGAAAAGTGATTTGCGTACAAGTTGTACACAATATTTTTTTTACAACCACATTTATTAGTGAAAGAAATACGGTAATTTATATAGTTATTTTATTTAAACATTGAACAATATGAAAATAAATGAAAAAATCAGTTGAATCCATAATTAATTGTGAAATTTGAACAATTTTGTATTTTTATGACTGGTGTATCTTTTTTGGATAATATCTGGAGAAGTATTTTCAATGTCCGAATTGGACAACTCAAAAGATACATTATTTTGATCTTGGTTCTTAATTCATAAAATAATGCTTAATAGGTTAATATTATTATAATTAATAAATTAAAATAAATAATGGAATAAGTAGTTCACTAACTTTTAGTTTAAATTCAAAAATTGTACATCAATAAGAAATTCACTATTAGGTTGAATTGTCAAAAAAAGTTGATAGGTCATAGGTAGCTTTGTTTGACATTTCGGTGCGGAAAAGTGCCATAGCGTGTACTTTTCGCATTACTTCTTCAACGGTTATCAAAAGAATCCAGAAAAGGCCTGCCTTGCTTATAAAAATTTGTGCAGAAAAACGTGTTTTGCATAGTGGTTGTAGGAAAAAATGCATTTTGCATGCTTTGTATACTTTTCTACACTAAAAATAGTTATATTTTTTAAGACTAATTTTGGTATATTTTGGTATATTTTTGTAAATCTAACAACTACAGAATATTGACGGTATTAAAACACATACAACTACACGGCAAAGATAGAATTTGGGAAGCAGTTCAAAGTGTTCATTTGTTCACATTGAGACTGGTGTTTATTTCAGTATAGAAATACTGGATTAGGTAGCTGGCGTCGAAGAAATATTTGGCCAGGAAAAACCTACGTTCAACAGTAGGATTTCTGAGTGGGCACTGTCAACTAAGAAAACACCTTTGGGGCTAGTGGACACACCTCTATGCAGGATGTGTGAACAGGAAGATAAAACTGTCAGGAATGTCTTATGCGAGTGTCCGGAGTTATCGACAAAAAGAGAATATGTGTTCGGTGAGTCTTGGCCTACATACACGATATAAAGGAGATGTCTCCTAGTGACCTGTCCACCTTTCTGGGAAGGACAGGATAGACGATGACCTAGGATGAAGACTTCTCGGGAGGATGTGGCCTGAGTGCTATGAGCCTACACTCACCCTCCATACTCTACAGATACAGATACTGGATTAGGTGTTACATAACGCCCTCTAGTTGCTGATAAAATAAATTAAGAGTATTTCAGAACCCTCAACTTATCCATTTGCAATTTTAACTTGACCGAATAAACCAAAAATAGTATATTATTCAACAAGCATATAATGATGGCTATTATTCACGAAGACGCCGTATGCGAGTGACATAAATATCTGACTGAATAATAGCCATTATATGCGAGTGGAATACTATATTTTGTCCATGACTATGAGTTACCTGTTTTGTCAAACTGAAACACTATAGTTTATTACATTCATAAAGCTTATTACTTCTTAGGTTATTGAACAAATTATATATTTAATAAGTTTTCAGCTCACTGTCTCATTCACTTTCAATATTAAATTTTCTAGTAATATCAATCAAACACCAGTATAGTTATTGAAATTCTTGCAATTAGCAATAAATTATTCAAAACGTCGCTTTTACTTTTGACATATATCATACACACTATACCTTGTTTTTAAACTAAGAGGAGCGATTTGAATTTAGTGTGTCTGCATCCTGGTGATTGGTTAAATTGCCGCCCATTCCGCCGATATTTGTCAGTTTTGTTTTTATATGAAAATATTATATCCTCAATCTTTATTAGGTACATATTTTTCACGTTTGTTTTTTCATTTTTTACTAAGTATTATATTCCAACTAAGTTAAGTGCTATTTCTATTATTTATTCAGTTTGATAATCAAAATCTATGCTTGTTTTTTCCTGTTAATACTATAAATTTCCAAGTAAAATTTTTGTATTGCAATAGTATATTACGTAACGTGTGTGGTAAGGAGCATTTTACGCACGAATGGCGTAATTCCGTGAGTGCGTAAGATGCTCTACAACACGAGTTACGTACTATACTTTACCTACGACCTACTTGTACTTGTATTTTTTATAAGCAGCATAAGAAATATCAGTTACATAATTAGAGGTGCTTGGTAAACTCCATCTCTATTACCAATGAAAGAAGCACAGTAAAGAACTAACGTTTAATCATTATTAATATATTGTTGATAATCGAAAATCCATTTTTCAATTATAATCAATACATATACATGGCCCTTTGGGCTTTTCATAGTTAAACGTGGCCATATCTAATGTTTTCAAATAGTAAATTTTGAATAAAATGGAGACGTCTATTGACAGTTGCTAAGAAGTTGCTAGGGAAGCCGTGCGATTTACTTTACAGCTGTGCGTTTATTTTACAGTGCGTAATAGACGTCATTACATTGATACCGACTGTGTGTTATTGACTGATTACAGGGGGGGTCGTAGGTAAATATTTCTACATCAAGCTTTACTCACATTACAGTACATTATTATGGCATTTCTCGATATCAAAATTTCTGTTGACTTCTGGTTCGTGCTCAAATGTGAATAGAGAATAATTTAAACATACAGTAGCTTTTTTGTACAAATCTATACAATCCAATTTGACATGATTTTGTACTTATATATGATAACCTTACATTTTGTTCACAATAATGTGACATTTGGTTACAACTTTCGCCATGGCCTGTGGCCAATGATGATTCAAATTGTAGACTTGCATTGATCTCTCATTGGACACAACACCTGTGAGCAGTATAAAACGTATGTCACTTAACTGTCAATCAGTTCGGAAAGTTTGAACAACACCCTTTCGGAACACCCTCTTGATCTAGTAACTTTTAGTAGTGTAAGTGAGGTTTCTTAAAATGCTCCTCCTAGTTTAAAAACAAGCTGTAGACAAAAAACTGCATATAAAACCATCTACTTCTATATATACAACATCTTGACACTATCATTCGGCTCTGACTTGATAAAGCAAAGTATTTTAAGCATGGGTTCGAATTCGAATCGGGGTGAAAATTTATATTTAATATGCATTGTGTCGTTTGTATGGATAATCTTCAATATAATTATGTGTTATGTGACCTCTTCATTATCCACACCTCTTACTGACTGGTGAATAATAATACTATTATAATATTAATAATAATATTATCAAATAATCGTGGACAAATACGTAAACACAACAAAAGTTTGACATACACTGGCGTTTAATTAAAAAATTCACGTGGAAAGTCAAAGTAATGAGGTGCCAGATGCTAAACAATACTTTCCTCCCTATTTTTTGGGGTTTATTTAATAACAAAAACAAAATTATCTTTATATTAAATTTTGAGTCTCGTATTTTGGTTTTGTCTAACGTTTTTTATTTTAAAACAACTTGAAACTTACATTCCAGTTTCCAAAACCATTGTTCATTCAAAAATAGATTACACAATTAAACTAAAACTTCCTAACGCAACACAAACTCACACTCACAATAGCACTGGGTTATAAAATTCTAAAACTAAACTTGCTGTTCTCCCCGTAAAAATCGTAAATCAACTAAAAATATTCAAACTGCTTGTTTTACTTAGAAACTTATCGGCAGTCAACAAAAACGAAATATTGTTTTCAACAGTCCTAATGACTATTATCTCTCGATTAAAAATTAATTGCCTTGTTGTGACGTCACTTAACATTAATTTTCCGGATTCCATAATAAATATTATAACAAATTATAATAATAAACAACCAGGGACGTACCGTGACATTTCACAAATGCAAGTTTTTTTTCAAATATGAAAATTTATAATTTGTACGCAGAATTTGGTGGATTTTTAATGTGAACAGTTGAAATATATCCAGTTATCCACAAATTCAAGTAATTACTTAAAATGCAAAAATATTCCTGTAAAAGTAGTGACGCATTCGCAATTCTTTTATATCGAGCACCCTTTGTATTATTCAAAGTGTACAATCTACTGAACACTTGAAAAATAAACAAGTTTCACTACTTTCAAACATAAACTTTATGAATTATTCATTTTTCTCTGAACTTTGAAACCCATAAAATTTCATTTTTACACGCTCTATATCAGTTTCACTTGCATATATGTATGTTTGTTTGTAACGCAGCCTTTAAGCTCGATTTTCACCAACTTTATACGAACATATTCAATTCAAACTTTGTACACTTGTCAAGGACCGCGATGATGATACAATTCAATTAAATGAATAATAATAATTAATAATTTGAATATGTGATCAACGTCACTTCTTTACACGTTTCATATTAGCTTTACTTATGTAAACGTGTTTGTTTGTAACGCAACCGTTAAACTTGATTTTACCCACTTTAAACGTTCTTATGATTTGAAATTTTTTCTTGCACACTTGTCAAAGATCGATGACAATACAGTATAGGTGATAGTAAAATATAGGGTGTCCTACCCAAGTAACAATGAACGCTGATTTATTGGGCCTGTTCAGACAATAAGCTGATCAGTAGTTGATTGATGGTGTTGAAGACTGATTAAGCTACTAACTTGAATTATGAGCTGAATAAGCGCCGAATCAGACAATATAGATGCCATTATACAGCAGCATCCATAAAGCTGAACTACATACTGAAAAAGTGCCTCTTCAGCCAACTTAGTAGATATTGTTCAGCAATATGCTTATGTAGCTGAACTTGGGTTGAATAAGCATTTCTTCAGCTTACTCCATCCGGTGTTGTCCAGCTATTTATCACTAGCTGAATACAGGCTGAAAAAGCGTTTTTCTGCTCATCAAATATTTAATTGTTCAGCTATTTAAAAATGGCTGAACATGAGCTGGTTGAGCGCTTTTACAGAAATCTGAACATCTGTAGCTCAGCTATTCATAGTCAGCTTAGTATGCACTGAATAAACCCTTTATCAGTGAAGTTTAGACTGTTTAGCTTTCATTAAAACAGATTAACAAAGTTCTAGTTCATTCCATTTTGAAAACATTGTTCAGATATACGTAGTCTCAGAACAAAAAATAGATACTTAAATATATATTACTACAGCCATTTGATATTCGCTGAAAAGAGAATTTATGTATGCAGTCGTGTATATCATTCAGCGATTTTTAGGTTATGTTTTTGATTATGTCACTTGACTGGCAAATTTATAAAACTTGCATTTATTACATCATTTGCATTCATAATGTTGCTTGGTGCTGCTTGTGGCAGTTCATCAGGTTCTGGTGAATTTATGAAGACATCAGTTGCTCTAATAATGTTGCTTGGTCCTGCTGGTGGCCGTTCATCATCAGGTTCAATCAAGTTCAATCGAACGTTTGGTACTTCTAATACATGTTATGAATATGTTTATGTAGCAGTGGAACTTGGCATAACTTGGAGTTTTCCAATGGGGGCTCTTCATGACGTCTATTAAATTTTTCAAATATTGAATTAAAGGTTGTTTTTCAATAAGTAATTTTTTTTAATAAACACATAATTGCAGATATTTCTGTATCATGCACTTATAGATTTTCTACTTCAATCCCACCTTCCTCGTGAGTTTTCAAATACATATGTTCAATCTTACACAGGTTATAGGCGGGTGTTTAGCCACTATTGAACCATAGAGATTCACAAATACCATTTATTATTCGCAAACATTTAACATGTTTTCTTTTGACGCAGAGGCTGAAGATGAAAAAATTGTTAAATGATAATCCACGGTTCTCAGGTTCAATCCCCACCGAAGGAAGGAAGAAAAAAAGGTGAGTAAAAATATTTGTAAATTCAATTATTATAGCATGTAACTGAGGTAGTTGAGATAAATAAATAATATAGAATTCAGGAATTGAAAAAATGTATAATGCATATTTATTTTTGCTTTGAAGGTGAACTGAACAAGAGCTGCATATGAGCTTTGTCAGCAAATTGAATCAGCTACACTACAATACACAATCTGCATAATGGCAAAACTACAACGACTAAATAAGAGCTGAAGAAGTTATTTTTCAGTTATGACTGGCAGCCATAATGTCCAGTAATAGCTGTTCAAATTCTCTACTTTTGGGTGAATAAGAGCTTATTCAACATAAGTTTGATACCGACATTTAGCTTTAGACTGAACAATAAACCGCTTAAGCGCTTTTTCAATCAATAATCAGCATAAATTGTTAATTAGGTAATGGAAGACCTCAGAAAACTTGGGATTGTATTCCCAATCAACATGCAATTTCTCTTGGGCAACATACAGGTCCTTGAAGTAATCACAAAGTTAATCAAGAACACGAATCTATTTATCTAGAACGATAATAGTTAGATGTCAATACCTATGTTTCTTCCCTTATGTATATATACCCTCCTATCCGTGGTCCACCTGTATTGTTAGAGTAATGCCTTGACTGACCCCTAGGCGAGAAGCGTGTGACCTTGTCTTTCGTCTTAGTCAATGTAAGTGAACTTTGCGTTCAGCCTTTCAGCTTTTATATTTATCATTGAATTTCTTCAGAATTTTGGTTTTTGGTGGAATAGTCCATATATATTTTCTAAAAATATTGTTTTTGAAAAATTATTAAATTATTTCACTTTTGTGATTTGTGGTGGAATAAACTAATGATCCAAAAATCAAGATTCTTAAAGTATTTTACTGCGAAATTTGAAATTTTGAATTGCCTTTAAATAAGAATGAGAAAGGTTCCGCAGGTCTTCTCTCATCGTCTGTCGACAAAGTAGCAAGTTTGGAACTGTGCAGTAATCCATTTAATAATTTTAACACCAGTTTGAATGAACAAAAGATGCCGTTTCATCATAAGAATCTGGATTACTGGTATGTTTTTTTTACATGTTATCGTTACCTACATATATATATATATATATATATATATATATATATATATATAAATATATATATATTTCAAAATTTCATAGTGTAAAACTAGTATTTTTTAATAAGAATTTTTTTAACAAAATGGTTACCCATTTTGGAAGCCACATGGGTCTACCTTTAAAATTCCGTATCGGCCAAATTAACCCTATAGATATCTTTTCTCATGTTTAATTGTTTCATAAATTTTTTTTCTATATAAATCAGATATTTGTCCAGGGTGAATCCTTAAGTTAAATTATTAAATTGTATTTATTATACCGGTATAATTTTTATAGCACAGTTTCCTGGAACACAATTCTTGGGATACAATTTCTTGGAGTACCTAACAAGTTCCTGGGATACAATTTACTGTATCAAACAAACAGTTTATGGAATACATGATACAGTTTCCTGAAATAAAAGTTTCCTGAGATACAAGTCCTTTTGGAGTAACAAGTTTCCTGAATACAGTCTCCTGCATACAGTTCCATGGAGTAAACAGTCCATAAGAATACATCAGTAGTACCTAAGTCAATAGTTACAGTACAACTTTATCTTCACAAACAAAAGTTCTAGTGTGCTAAGTATTTTTTTATGAACCTATCTTTTTTGTAATATCAATATAGAAATTATATACATTTTTTTTCTCTTGATAGTTTTATTTTATTATACAGAAACTTTATGTTCTTTTTTTAAACAGATTTAAAGTTAGCTGACCTTTGGATTTGATTTTCTTTCTAATTTTCTTTTAGGAAAAAGTTAGTGGCGCCCTAAAATAGCTTTTTCTGTTTCTCTAGTTTTGCCAATATTAATTTGTTTTTCTTAAGATTAATAAGGTAACAAAGCCCTGCGAACTGGCTTAGTTTATCTCCAAATTCAATTGGTTAGTTAGGCAAGAACCTGCGATAATTACCATTATTTTTTTCAACGACATTCAATCTCATTATTTGTTCCATTGGCGCTCAACGTCAATCAATAATAGAGTGTCATGTTGTAATTATGTAATTAATTTCGCATTTCAATATAGTTTGTACCTGATCAAAAAACAGTGTTCCTGGCTGCATGGATACGCTCCTAATGCCAAACAAAATAGGGTGTTTAAACTCGTTCCTACCCACTTTAAACGCTCAGATTAATTCGAAATCTTGCACAATCGATGACTATACAATATAGTAACAAAATAAAGCATGTTTCTCAGTTTTTCCATTAAACCATAATTTATTCTTGTTTTAATTGGTTTACTATAATTCTCCCTATGTATTAGGATGTTTTAAAGATGCACCACGTTCTAGAATGTCAGTTGAAGCTGAAGAAGGCACTAATTTATGCAAACTGACGTATAATAGCTTGTGAGATCGGTGATTGATTGAATCTGTCGAATTCGATCGTTCAGGATAATGAGGAATGTTTAGGTTCAATCTTAAAACTCTATATACAGGGTGATTCATCAATAATGTCCAATCTCTGAACTGTAGATTCTAGACATCAAAATATGATGATTCTGCTCAACATGCCTTATGCAAATATTGCTAGTTTCCGAGATACGGGGTGTTAAAAGTTTAAATTTAAATTTTGATTTTCGCAATAATTTTTTATGTTTTCACAATTTATCTTTGAAAATTGGCAATTTTACGTTTTTTGGCATAAGGAATCATAATTTGCACTCTAATTTAACATTGCTAATAGAGGGCGCTAGTTACACTTGTTTGTGTAGATTAAATCCAAGTAAACTTTTTTTGGGCTAAACTTACAACTAAAATAATAAAAAAAATATTAAAAAGCGTTAAATTCTACAAAAAAAGTTACTCTTCTTTGATTCGTGTAACTCAATCGGTTATCGAGTTATTTGCTTCTAAAAAGTTCAATAAATTTCAATTTTTTTATAAAAAATAACCACGGCTTAATTCACGAATGTGATTTTGATATTAAGAGATCTTTACGAAAGCGGATCATAAAGTGTATGTGAATGGTGGGCATTTTGAGCATTTGCTTTGAAGTTTTTTATTTTTGTTTACAAATCTGTTATTGTTACATATTTAAGGAATAATAAAATTTTTTATGAAAAAATCAAAATTTATTGAACTTTTTACAAGCAAATAACTCGATAACCGATTGAGTTACACGAATCAAAGAAGAGTAACTTTTTTTGTAGAATTTAACGCTTTTTAATATTTTTTCATTATTTTAGTTGTAAGTTTAGCCCAAAAAAGTGTACTTCGATTTAATTAACACAAACAAGTAAAACTAGCCAACTAGCGCCCTCTATTAGCAATGTTAAATTAGAGTACAAATTATGATTCCTCATGCCAAAAAACGTAAAATTGCCAATTTTCAAAGAGAAATTGTGAAAACATAAAAAATTATTGCGAAAATCCAAAATTTAAATTTAAACTTTGAACACCCCATTTCTCAAAAACTAGCAATATTTGCATGAGGCATGTTAAGCAGAATCATCATATCATGAGGTCTAGAATCTACAGTTCAGAGATTGGACATTCTAAATGAATCACCCTGTATATTACAAGGTGTTTTAAAATTCAAGTGAACAAATGAAAAGTCACGTGAAGACTATAACCTTAAGGCTCAATTTTTCGGAGCAATTTGATCTAATGGTAACCACAGATTGAACAAGTACCTGTTAGAGTGGGTAGAAAAGAAGTCCCAAAAAAATTAATGTTAATCCGCCCCAGTAATAATTTATTGCTGTTTATTACAAAGATTATTATCAAAAATCGTTGAAAACAAAACCTCCTCCTCACTTCTTAGAAATCAGATAATTTGGGGACATGCCACAAGACGGTATGATGGAAAAGTATAACTTTTCAAAGAAATTCGTTACGGGATTAAGCAACAAGAATTAATAAGATCCAAATCCCATTACCAGGCTTGGAAAGAATGCCATTCAATGGTACACAAATGGCTCAAAAGCAATAGGAGGTGCTGGGATAAGAGTGTTAGGGCCAGGAACCAAACACTCTGAAAGCTTGGGAAAAACCCCAAGTATCTCTCAAGCGGAAATCCAAGCCATAAGAAAGTGCGCCCAGTTCAATATTGATAAAGGATACAGAAGACAAAGGATTATCATAATGTCGGATAGTCAAGCAGCCATTAAAGCACTGAGCTCTTGTGTAATCAGTTCCAAAATGGTGGGGGGATGCCTAGACAAACTAAATGAACTGGGCGAGAACAATATAGTCACCTTACTACGGAGTCCAGGACACACTAGAATAGAAGGAAATGAAAAAGTAGATGAACTAGCAAAGAGGGGGACTGAAATACCTTTCTGGGGGCCTGAACCCTTTTGCGGAATCAGCCCCAATGTAATATTGGAAGAAATAGGTGAAGCCGAGAAAAAGAGAAGATCTTACCATTTGAAATATCTAGTAGGACTTATACAATCAGACTCTTCTGGGTGACCACAACCTGTTGAGATCAAATGAATGCATACGTCAAAGTAAAACTGCGCTAAGAATTTTAACAGGGATCCTGAAGTGACATTGTCGCTGGAATGGGCACCTGAAAAAGCTCAAAATAGTGGAGGAAGAAGAATGTGGACTTTGTGGCATAGAAGAAGAAGCCTCCATCCACATACCTTCCGCTGCACAGCACTTCAAAATCCTAGAGCACAGCACCTGGGAGACTGATGGATAGAAGCCTGCAGATATCCCAAAAATTCCTCCGGGAAATAGGACTAAAGGAGCAACTAGTTTCTGAGACTCTTTTCTGTTTTCTACGAAGTTTCAAGGCTATAACTTGGAAAACGACGAAGCTATGATTTTTTTTCATTTTTAACCCCTAACTGGTATGGCGGGGTCATTTTAGACCCCAAAAAAAATGGTGATTAAAATTCCAGAAAAAGGAGAACACCTGGCAACGCCGCCGTCCAGCTATTCGTCTGTTGCGTTGAGTACATTACTTGAACGTAGTCGCTGAAGTTGACTTTGTACTTTGTTGAGTGTTAGACGTCGATAGGGTCAAAATTGACCCCGCCATACCTTAAAAAGGCCAATTGTCAGTGATTTAGTTTTAAATAATTATGACTAATTCAAGTGTAAGAACGAGGGAGATGTTATATTTGCCCACGTAATGATAATAAACAATCACTTAGACGTAATAAGTGTGAAAAACATATATGCAAAAACCATTGTGTTACATCAAATTTTTGTAGTAGGTGTAATATTGAGCAGTAGTTATCATCATGTTCATACTTGTTTGTTAAATTTTTTGTATATAACTAAATATTTCTCATTTGGTTTTTGATCCTTTATTTAAACATTATTTAATAAGAATTTAGTACTTTTTGAAAATACACGTGTGTTTTTTCGTTATTTTTTGAGATTTTTTACTTGGAGTGGTTTTTTAAGTCAACCCCATATATTTCTTTCTAGCAGTAAGTGATATAGAATTTTTTGGTTTATGCAGTGTTATAATCATTAATATAATACTTTTTTATTACAATTTGCTTAATTTTTTGTTTATTTACACAAAAAAATCCAAAGGTCAAATATGACCCCGCCATACCTTATATGTATTTTTTTCTTGCCATACCAGTTAAGGGTTGTAGGAATTTTCCAGTTTTTTCTGAATTTTCTTCGCTCCTATTTATCCGGTTTCTACTAGAATTGCAGTCATTAAAATTTACCTATTGCTTGGTCTGTGAGCCTCTAGGAGGCTGTCGACGTTTCATATGAAATTTGCATCTCTTACACAACTGGATTTCACATTCAATTGATTAATTCAATAATATTGTGTTGAAAATTTTCCGAAAATACGGAATTTTAACCGATCATCATTTGGAAGGAATTAAATAAAATCCAAAAATGTTCGTTATACAGAATTTTAAAAAAAAACCTGTATTCAAATGGAATTTTAATAAAAATATCCTGGGATTTCAAATGCGATAGTGTGGTCTCTAAAATACCTACATCTTCGCAAAAACCTTGTTTTTATAACCTCATGAATAATCGAATATAACTAAGCGATTCAAGAATTTGCAGAAATAGTTTGAAATGCAAAATTTATGTCTAATATTGATAGAATTATATACCCACTGCTAGTAAACATCTAAGTCGTTAAAATACATTCAACTGACTAGTTTAGTTTATTTTTAGTATAAATTATCTGGAACAATCATAATATGTGGTATGTTATCACTTCATATGCTGTTTAACAGTTACAAATGAAATTCCTAGCTGTTTAGTAAACAACAAAAAGGATAATGTTTAATATATTAACTACATATACAGATTCTCCAGGAAGCTGATTGTATAATATATTTATATGTGGGCAGATGAAGTCGTGGGATTATTACTTTGCACTTATATACTTTTAGACCAAGCAATGACGTATAAGACTAAATGAGTCCATATCTGTTAATACCAATTTCACAAACAAGATAGTTTATAACTATTAGAATTAATAATATCCAAATGCTGTTACAGCAAAATTTCTGCCTGAAATGCAGTTGCGTAGAAACCTAGGAAAGTTAATCTCTTGCTCTAGGTCTTGCAAGATTTCTATCGACCTGTTCCAACTTTAAAAAAAATTCATATCGCAAATCATTCTCTATTTCTTGCCCGATGTTTCAGTAGCCACTTCCAATCTCCAACCTTAACCATAAGACAATTGAGATTTGCCAACGGCCTCATCCATTTTGGCAACGCCAGCGCCAAACTTTCTCTACGCCAAAAGCAAACTTGCTCTGACTGCCATGAGCCAAGCTCCTTCTCCATACCGATCGTCCTTATGGCCTGACAGACTTTTCTGATTTCTCATATTTTTCTATCTTTTCAATCTTCTCTAAATTACTGTGGTAAACACAGCCTCAAGAATACCTCAAAGGCAATTCTCAAGGAAACCTCCAAAAACACTTCTCAAGAATACCATTAGAACACCTCTAATTAGATTAGTGACCCATCACTGGTATACCTCCAGTCGAAGCTTTCCATTCCCCCTTCCCGGGGGAAATACATTCCAAGCTAAGTCCCAAAAAAAAGTAAAGGATCATCGAATTTAATTTCTCATCCATCCGTAACTTCTTATAGCTGAAGAAGCCTGTAGCATACCTAGTGTAATATAAGCATTGAGTCCAAACCACCTTTTGAATTACCACTAATGGGCTCGTTTACTAAAATTTTTAAATCATTTTTAACTGTCGTGAAAAAAAATACTAAGGATAAAAATATGATTCTGAAAATTTCATGTCAATAGAATATGTCGTTCTCCTAATACAACCAATTGAACAAGCATACCGTAGGGGATCGAAAACTTTTACATTAAAGTATTTGTAATCGTAAATAATCACCAAATCTTAATTCTCATGCTAAATAGCTGTAATTGCACATTTGTATATAAATTTCAATTGTAAACAACTTTACTTCCTACAATTTTTCTGTATTGTGAAAAATAAAGGTACTTTACTCTTGAGTAAGATTAATATTTTTTGACAAACCTCGTATACGGCTCAAAATAAGAAATATGTAACGATTGCATTTAAGGTTTTAGATAATGCAGAACTTTTTATGAAGAAAACCTTTTTTTCATAAAATCAATATCAACATAGTTTTCCATATGTAGCCAACTTACGCGGACACACTGTATTTCCACTAATTTTTTTGTGGTAAATGTACAGTTCTTGAATGTCCAATTTGTATAATGCTACGGTTTCCCTTTTCAAATATACGATGCTGTTATAAGTAGATGTTGCCAGTCGGACTCCCTCATGAAGGGTACCGTACCATTATCTGTAATAATGAATATTCTGCTAAATATTTCAAACATCTACCTGTTGTCGTTATTAATATCAAGCAGAATAATTATTTAAAAATAAAATTAACAATAAAAAAAAACTTCTTCACGGGGAATCGAACCCGGGTCTACCGCGTGAGAGTCTGGTATGCTTACTACTCGACTACCAAAGAATATGCGAATCGTTTATCTATAACGTCAAATGTATTACATAATTTTTGCTTAAAAGGAACTAAAGTTCCTACCGTGTGTCCCGCGACACGTTCTACCTTTTTTTAACTGCAGACTGCCCAATTGAAGGAGCTACTCCAAATGCTATTTATGATGAATGTGTAGTGGAAATTAAATCACCAATGTTGAAAAGAAAAAAAAACACTTATTTTGATGAAGCAGGTAATATTGGCTCCAAATGTTTACATCAGATTCAAATACACATGCACCTCACTGGTAAAAAAAGCGATATTTGTTATAGCTGATCCGGACTTTGAATCATATAAAATAATTTCTTTTAAAACATATAATATACCTACGCCAGTTTTGTTGATGATCTACTGAAAAAGATTACCTGTACTCAATAAAATTCAATTTGTGAAGAGCTGACCCATTATTTTATTAAATCATTTTGAACATTAATAACACCACAAGCTATAAGAACAATATTATCTATTTTTTTTTTTTTAAATTTAGATTAATACAAGCGTGTGGTTTTCAATAACCCTTTCGACATGGATTCACAACGTATTTTATAAGGTAATTTATAACGATTGAACGAATTGAACGATTCTGATTGAAGAAAAATTAAATCCTAAAAATGCACAAAGTATGTTGACTTATCAGTGAATGCTTTGAGTCTTTCTATGCTTTTCTGCCATTCCGTTTTTTTGCATCCTTATTAATAGGAATAAATATTTGGTTAGATGTTTCAATTGTAGTACTTTTACATTGTGGAACCGCACAATATTTATAGTTTTTTTTTCACTCTGGTTCTGGTCCATTGTATCGAATAGTTTAAATTATTTCTAGACGTTCTTATTTGACAAACATAACACTGTTTAGAGTTTGCTAAAACGTATAATTGAAAATAATAAGCATATAAGAAAGCAAAGTACTGTTACTAGCTAAGTGTCATCTAACCGAAAACCGATTGGCGCGGTATCCGCTCTCTGAACGAGAGATTTCATATGCGATGACGTCACGCCTTGAATTCGGAGAGGAGCGCTGTTTAATGTTTATAATTTTTTTTAGACGACTTGAGTCTCGCTGACGTCTAATTTTTTGCACAGAGCCTCAAAATGATGTGCTCTTTCTAATGGTGGAAAAAAAATATGTAAATGGGCCCATTAGAGCCCAAGCAAACATCAAGATATAAATTGGCGCCCAACGGGGGCCAAACTACCATTGAGAAAAGGCTCATATCTGCATCAAATCTGAGGAAAGGAAATTTAAGTGAAGATCGTAAAATATTGATTTTAATTGACTTTAAAATAATGTGAGATTCATTTGATACTTTGAAAACCTCATATCGTCTTTTACATTCTTGGTTCATACTACCTGGTCATACTCATGGTCATTTTCGATTTATATTTCGTAGCATATATTGTCCAATATTTTGTGAAAAATGTTTAGTTTTTTATGAACTTTGATAAAAACCTCAGATGTATAATTTTTTCAAAAATCTTCTTACTCCATTTATTCAAACGAAAAAACAAGCATTGAAAGCTGGTCAAAGAAAATAAACAGACGATATTTAAACAGTGTGAAGCGATTTAATGACTTTCATATGCACACACATTTTTGTTACGCAATTTGGTTCCCGAGGTTTGAGAAAAAAAAGATTCAATGAATAAATACCTTCCATTTACCATGGCTCATGAGAACATTTTTATAAAGGGGTTATTACCAGAATGTTTCCGTAAAAATAAAAGCTGCGAATATTTAATATATAATATTTAAGCTGTAAATCACTAATTATAACATTGGGTAATTTGTCTTTTTTTTAAGTATCAAATATTTTTCACTATGTCTGACACTTCTGTCAAATTTACTGACAGCACAAAAGTTTATACAACAAACGACTGAATTCAAGCTAAAAAAGAGTGTTAAAATGAACACCCCATTTAAAAAGCATTGATCATTTACGCACGCTTTTGGGAGTTATGATGAAAGTTCCATATAAAAAGCGTTGTTAATTTACGCACGCTTTTTAACGTATGTATAATGTATGATTTCACACATTTTTTTTGGTTCGTAAAGGCCTAATTTCAAAAGTGGTCGTAGATAAACATTGTTTTCAGTTTCTAGCTGATGTGGATGTGCTTTTTATGCACCCTGATCAATAGTAAGACAAGGAAGTCTTTGCCTTGCTCAGTCTCTTCATTGCATTTTTTGTATCACTTTTAACAACTATATCAAAGAAGCATAAGTTTTTATTTTTTTTCATAATAATACATACGTTTTTGCTAGTTTCTTCTAACATAGACTTAACATAATAAAAGATTTTCAATATAACTCGAGATCAAATTATTCAGAGAAATTTTGTCTTGTTCACAAATATAATTTAAGCCTCAGTGGTTTGTAAGTGGCAATTCATGCTCTCACCATTCATGAAGATTCGTATTTCTACCAGCACTATTTTATAACGATCTGCCTCTTAACGATATTGTCAATTATGAATATTTATTGAGAGATCCTCTCGGTGACCGTCCGAACATTAAATTAATTGGGAATATTCGGAGTTCTTTTCTCTAATTTATGGGAAAAAAGCGTATCTGAAAACGGGAGAATGGTAGTTATATAATTATATGCTATTGGACGTTAAATGAAATCAATTTATATCGTCTTTCATAGTTTACAATATTTCTGACTCATTTCACTTTTGTTGTATTGTATCTGGCAGCGCCGCGAGTACACAAAAAAAATATAGGTATGTTTACAATAACTTTTTATTCTCGTGACGAATACACCCATAGCGGTTTGTTAGAAACGCTGTGGCAGACTCAGACTATTGTACCTATGCCCGGTTTTATAAAGTAGAGTTAAATATCTCGAGTCACCCAGAGGGTTAACCCTCCGGTTAAAATGCAAAGATCACTGTAAAATACATTATATTGGACGAAATTGGGCCACAGAACAATTTATTTTTTATTAATATTTCTGTAAAAGAGTTTAAAAAATAAAAATGTTATTTTCCGATTCAGTACCTACCAATGCTTATTTTTTTTTGACATTTTGACCTTTGGGAAACACTTTTTTAATGTAATTAATTCCCCATGGCACTATTCATTTCCATAATTCGCTTAGAAGGTCGTTGTCGTATGCCATTTTACGATCAATAAATATGTCGGTTGCCACTTTCTTTTCTATTATCTGTTTGAAGCATAAAATGTTATCTGTACACGCTATACTTTCATTGATATGTACTATGTAGCTATTTTTACCACCCATACACGCAAATATTTGTTCCGAAAATGATCGAGCGTAGGTAAATTTTCATGTGTGTAGGTAATCGAAAGGGAACCACAAAACCGTGTATTGCATCAAATAAAATTTTTTACGAGAAGAATAATTTTCCGATTTGAAATTTTTATAAGCGCTAAAAATAAAACTCAATCAATTTATTGGGATTTAAAAATAAAACAAAATGTAAAGGTAGATTAGTATTTTGGTAAATAAGAAATGTCCGTAATTTATAAAGTTCCCCAAGTCGGTAAGCGAATAATGAATGTCTGCAATTAATTATACTACAGAGTCCGCGAACGAAATGGATGATGTAATTTCGAAAACTGTGCCTCCTAAAATTTAATCTGGACCTATCGGAGAATGGATAAGGGTATCAACTGCAAAAATAGCTAGTGTAGGAAAGTAGGACTTGACATCAAGCCCACCAAAAATCATCTCAATAGCCTACACTAAAAAAAAAAACATAAACCATAATTTTTCCAAATTTTCACTAGTAATACCACTAGAGGTCAAATTATTTCCGGAAATATTCATGAGCGAGAAAAGATTTCCGGATTTAATTTGACTTCGTGTGGTATTCGGTAAGAAAATTCCACACCAAATGTGTTTCCAACAACATCAATTTTCATCTTTATCAAGTTCTTGCCAAACAGGTTTTGTCAACTTGATTATTAGTTACAATGGCAACTCAGTGAGACTCTAAACTAGAAATTATTTCTGTCAAAGATTTGTCAAAATAGCACAACGTAGAAAAATGTCTCGCTTCGGTCAAGAAAGTAAAGAAAATATTCGCCAGAATATCAAGCAGTTGACACCTGCGAATACTAGGAAATGGAAGGCAAGTGTATGGAAGCAGTTTATAAACTTTTGCGCAGAAAAAGCGTATGATTTCGACAGAGCAGATAGACCTGTGGAAGAATTGCTCTCATTCTTGAAGACTATGCCTTCAGCATGCGAAAAAAGAACTCCGAAGACTACAAGGAGAGTGTTATCAAAGTTCTATGGAATTCTACAGCTAAGCAGTTGCAGGAATATTTTTTCGAAAGGTATAATCGCAAATTTAATCCATTCTCTGACATAGAATTTGTCAACGCAAGAGCTGCAAAAAATGCTAAGCGTCGGAAGCTACTAATAGATCCTGAATTTTTGCAATGTCATTTCAAACTCATGTCAATTTGATTGAGTTCTATGTTCACTGTCATTTGTCATATGCTAATTTTTAAAATTGAAGGAGTGTCGCTTCAACATCCGTTAGGCGAACACGTGTTCGTAGTTCAGTCTGAAATTTTAACAAATTTAAAAATGTTTAATATCTAGATATAATACACCCTAAACAGGGGATCATTTTAATTTCAATGTTATCCTAGATCTTTTACTTTGTGACGTCAATGTGTTGTCAAAGTTTCTTGTATAAATTACCTGACGAGTAAGTAATTCTTTATCTACTTCTTTTACATTTTCCAACTTTATTACTTACTTGCAGGTAAGCACTGAAGATGGCTTAACAGCCGAAGGCGCTCTGCGATTTTAATAAATTAATATTTACACAGAATACAAATATGTTTTCTTGACTTACAAATAGATCCAACCAAGAGAGAGGCAAGTTCATCCGCACTATCAGCAAACGAATTGATAAAGATTATTGAGCTTTGGGACGAAAACACTCCGGAAGGATTGCAAAGAAAGTTCTTTCACATTGCTGCTCATGAATTGGCCTGGAGAGGAAATGAAGGAGCGGCAGCAACAATAGAATATTTTGTGGATTAAATTGACAATCAAGGGAAACCAACAGGACGCATTGAGTATAACCCGGTTTTCTCCAAGACCACTCAAGGCGGTTCAAAAAGAATGGCCGACAGTAAGTGGCTTGTACCGAATACAGTCAATGCAGAATTATGCCCAGTAAGACTGTTCAAAAAACTAATAAGCAAGCGAGACCAACTCATCAAAACGAATCGTTTATTTTTAACTCCAAATCCAAACTGGCACCACCTCAATTCCAAAGGTTGGTACAAGAGCAGCCCGGTTGGACAAAATACAATATCTTCCTGGTTCAAATCGGCGGCATCAGTGATTGGAATCGATGTCAACAGGATCGAGATAACAAATCATTCTGCGAGGGACACTGCTCTTTCAACTCTAGCCAAAACGGGAATTGGAGAACAGCAATTAATTAAAATAACAGGGCATTGTAGCAGTCACTCCATAAAACCATATCTGCAAATTGACTCGGGCCATCATCAGGATATAATTGACGCAATGAGGTCTGCTTCAACTTCTGCTAAGACAGTCCAAGAATCTCCAATTCAAGAGCAAGCAACTTCGAATCAACCTGCCATAGTATACAATAATTGCGTTTTTAATATAAACATCAATCATAATGGTCCATGAATTTAGAAAACATTTAAGCTTTTTGTTGAAATTAATCAAAATTATTATGTAAACAAATAAAAATTAGATTGTCAAAAAAAATATTCTGTTATTATAAACGTCAAAAAAATGTCCAGTATAATTCGCTGTTGGGTACTCACCAGGAAAAAATTTTCGATAAAATGCATCTGTTGCTATGGTGATCTGACAGATTCTGATTGGTTAAAAATCACAAGTGTGGAATTTTCAAATTAACAAATAATTAAAAATATTCAATATAAATTATAAATAATGAAGATGGAGTCGGGATTTTTTCATTGGAAATAACCCACTTTTCAAGAATCTCTTTTTCTCCTAAATAATAATACTTTCCGAGATATTGACAAAAAACGAAATAGTATATTATATACCAAGGTGGTGAGGACAATTATTATTGACCTAGCACCAAGATTATTTCGCGAGATGCTTTGCCCCGACCGGAATAAGGTGCGAGGTTTATAAATGTCCTCACCACCATGGTGTATATACAATTTTTTCACTACTAGCAAAATTTGAGACAAAAATTAAAAATAATTCACAAACGCACCACGAGAAGCGTTTAGTCCGTTGCCTGACTGACAAGTACACTGTCAGATTCTGGTATATTATGAACGTACCTACTCGTTATGTCATTAGTCATTTTTGTTTCAGCACGAATTTTAAGCTAATGACATTTTTATTCAAATAATTTTATCCTAATAGGTAATTTCAAGCAGCAAATATGTTAAAGATAATCTCCTGGGTATAAAAAACTATGTTGCACAAGTTTTTGTTGAACAACTGAACTGAACTGAACTTCCTGAATCCTCAAAATATTTGAATTTGTCCATTATTGACCTAGGTTAATAATAGAAATAAATTCAACTCCTCAGTTGGCTAGAAGAAGCAATAATTGTCAACTCCACAGCTAGTAGTGGGGAAACTTTTTTTTTATATTCATTTGTTAATAGCTTTTGTAATTTTTTATCTCCTGATGAACGAAATTGACATAATCCCGTATATAACGAACTAGGTAGCACACATATATCTTTATTTTTCAACTTGTTGATTAGAATATCCAAAACTTTTTAAAAAGTTCCACAAAACTATACTTACATTGACACTAATCGGTTCATTATTCATGTTCTCTCTTTATTGTAAATAATGTTCACATAAATTTCAAAAGGACAAAATATGAATGGGTTATACCTCAATGAAATCCTTTCAAAATTTGTCGCTCGCCGAAACAAGACACGTGAAATTGCGGGAAACACTGAACTACGAGAATGTAAATCCGACGTACTAACCTAACAACTGTTCCGATACTGAAATTCAACTGAAAATAACAGGACGCAGGACTGCCGGTATGAGAGGAACATCCCGAGCAAAGCGAACTGACCGAAGAACAAACGAATGATAAAGGAAGTGGTAGAAGCTCAGGAAGGGAAAAGCTTCAAAAATTAAAAGTAATTGTAGGTATGTCGTGTTTATCAGTAGAAGTTTCCGCTTTTGGGTTTGTTTCGTTAAATAATACAGAACAAACAATACCAAGAGATTACAGTTACTTTTTTTTCACATTTAACTTGTTAAGGTGGTTGGAAAAGTTTATTTAAAGGAGTGGAAAACTGAATGAAGAAATATCTCGTAGGATTCTTACATTCACAGTAGGTTATCTTTTTCATGTGGCCGTTTTTTTCAAGAATATTAGCTTATTATATGTTAACTTGCTTGACACTTAATACTGTTAACACTATACCACTACGCCAACACTGTCACTTCAACATTACCGTCAGTTTACCTTCAGTATCTGAAGAAGATAACATGTTTATAGAAACGCTTGTAACATAGTGTAGAGTGTAAGTGCTGGTGTAGTGGTAGTGTGAACAGTGTTAAGTATTTTATATTATGTTCCCAATAAAATGCGTTTATAGTGTTGTTTTTTTTATTTAAACATGTAAAGTATTACCTATTAAAGTTTCCTGCAATATTGTCGTATATAATAAAGCCCGATGTCGATAGGTATCGCAGAGTGATAATTATTGAATATTAAATAATTTTGAAAAATACTGACCGTTCAACTAAGAAGCAACAACTACTTCCCGAGCTATAGGCACCGACGGATATTGAATTACACTTTAAAGTCAAACAGGGTTGGTATATCTACAAGATATTCAACACCATTCTGGTTTGCAATTTGAAGGGACAACATAACTTATAGACCGGCTTTGGCGTATTTGCGCCTCATCAGTACAAGGTATATGTTCTGCGTCTGCCAGCTCAAAGCCTAATCACGGACTGAAGAATACCCTAAAATCACAATCAATACATGTCTTCCAGTAACGGAAGTGTAAAAGTTGTGACAGTAGCGACATCTTCACCTCCAACCGCAAACCAAAATTCGAAAAATCTGACAACAAAACACGTGGTCTCCAAACAATAAGTTAGTTTTTTCTTCTTAGTTGAACGGTGAGTGTCTTTGAAAAATATTTTTCAAAACTTATAGAGCGTTAGAATAATTATTATTCTGCGTAAACTTGTATGTTACCATATGGCAACACTAGGCGTTTGCACTAAGTGATTTCAAATGATTACAGACATGGTTTTTCACTTGCGGAAGCGCTTGATATGGTGTATAATGATGAGCTTGATGGCGATATTTACATTGAGCCACCAGAACCCAATGTAGACACAGACGAGGACTCAGCTGACGAGGACGATGGCGGGTAATTAACCTCTCGAGAAATAATTACCCTTATTCATATTGAGAGATTATTATTTATTATTATTATTACAATAAATTATGAGCTGAGAACCGAAGTTCTATAAAGCTCATATAACAAAAATTAATTAAAAAACACAAGTATAGCACAAGCTATAAAGAGGCGATAGCCGATTAAAAAATTGAAAAATGGGAAGAAAACGAAAATAAATGAAAACCAAAAATAAAAATACGTGTACAAAATTAAGAATTAAGAATGCTGAACAAATTGGTCTAACTGGTTTTTAAAGGCATTAACAGACGGTGCACAGACCACACTGCTAGGTAAATTATTCCAGTATGGAAATATTTTGTTGGAGCGAAAATTCTGTCTATTTTTAGTTTTAAACATTTCCTTCTTCAACTTATATGGATGCCCCCTTAATCGAATATCAAGATTTTAAGTAAAAATGGGTGACATATTAACACCAAACATAAAATATAGCACTAAATGTAACTATCAAATCGCCACGTTGTCTGCGTTCACTAAAGTACGTTAGTTCGGCTGAATCAAGACGCTGTTCATAGCTAGGTCGTATTCGGCCGTAAGGAAGTCTTGTGGCTAACCTTTGCACAGTCTATTATGATCAGATGTTAAAACAGGACACCATACGGGTCCGCAGTATTCCATAAGAGGACGAACATAAATCGTGTATAACTTGATGAATGTTGACGGTGACACTTTACCAAAGGATCTATATATTAAAAATATAGCACTGTATTAATAAATAAGATACACTGTTTATATACTATAAACTATTACCATTCAAGTGTGATAAGTTGATTTACAACCTGTCGTCAAGGAAAATCGATACATTTTTGGTAATTGTTACTTACTTCCTTCAAAGCAGATTCAAAATACGATCTTTCACATATCAATCTCTTCACAAGGCGATACCGCTTTCTGTTTTTAGTCATTTTTGTATTTTCATAGCGTAACGTTAATTTTTAGGATGGTGTTTCAAGCATTTCATTGTTTTATTTTATTTTATTGCGTTCATTTGGCTTGTAAGTCCAATTTAATCGATCTAGAGTGTTCTAGCTTGGGCATTACATCTTCACAAGCAAAAAATTACTAATTCACCCGTATTTATATAATATTGTAATATGCACTTTATCATTATCATATTTCCTACTAATTCCATTTGTTATTTTTTGTGTTTTTGGAGTATAATTGGGGAAAATAAGTCTACAAATTCGTTTTGATATATAACATGGAAATACATCACATTACCTTATTGCGAACCATCGTAATTAGAGTATAGAATACTTAATATCTACTTTTAAAAGCTTGTAGGTAGTAAGTGCTAGTCAACTGAAATGTTGAGAAAACTAATTTAAAACGAACTCCAGCGAAGAAAAGTTCCAAGAACTCCGAAAATACTTTATAAGTCGATAAGTCAGACTCTTGAGGGTTTTCATTAGCCAAGGAAAGGAAATATCTATTAGCTGATGATATTTCTACATCTTACATTCTTTTGAAGTGAGATTGCCTTTGATCTGGACGGGATCTCACATCATTAATAAACTAAGTTAGTGAGAGGGAAAGTTTGAATTTCGATCTAGTAGAAATTTTGATAAATTATACAAAGAAGCATTATTTCAATAGTATTTATAGCGGAAAGGGGGAAATGTGTCGGTAACTGGACCTATTTTTTAATCATAATACTCCATAGTCCAGTAACTGAACACCTGAAAATAGGCAAACCTATCAATATATTTGTCCAATAATTTTTTTTGGCTTGATTTGTAGGTCTTGACAGGTACTTCAAATGGAGAAAAAGTTCTCCAAGATTGCACCTTAGCTAAGGGCCCAAAATGGCCCCTAACGCCCCCCAAAAAACGGTTTCCCGTCATTATCTCCCGAAATATGCAATTTGGAAAATTAAGGTAAAGGTGAAGGTAAAACTGAAGGTCGTTAAATTATCTACAAAAATGGTTTCCATCATTTTTTTCCAGAGTGCAATAGTTTTCGAGATAATCGCATCCAAACGTCCCCTCGCTTATGCGGCTGCACTACCTCTATAAATGCTACCGTCTATAAAATTAACTTGTAAACCGGCGGACAAATTCTTCCATGACTCGGTCAAAAATTAATATTTTTCGTAGATTTAAAGTTCATTGTAATGGTAATATCCGTAGGTATCAAAAAGTGGCCAATGTTATTTTTCCCCAATATTTTGGCCTCTTATAATCAATCATTGACATTTTATTTATTTTAAATGGTTTATTATCCCTTGTTTTTTCAAATGGGGTCTGGGGAGGTCCTGAATGTTCCTAGAAATTTTTTTTCAGTATCTTTATGGCGTTTCAATAAAAAGTTTATTTATTTATTTGCATTTTTCAGTCGTTTTCGGAGTTCTCACAAATCTTTCAAATTTTCCCGGTCCCTGGAAAATGAGTGCATTGTATTCCGAATAAAAATATTGGTTCAGAGAGTGGTCATAGTATAAGCTTTCAAATGGTGTGCATTTAATAACAAAATAATTGAACATTAGTTCTTTATTTTCGCTTGTTTACAAGATTTATGAGAACTCCGAAAACGACTGAAAAATGTAAATAAATAAATAAACTTTTTATTGAAACGCCACAAAGATACTGAAAAAAAATTTCCAGGAACATTCAGGACCTCCCCAGACCCCATTGGAAAAAACAAGGGATAATAAACCATTTAAAATAAATAAAATGTCAATGATTTAATGGAAGAGGCCAAAATATTGGGGAAAAAATAACATTGGCCACTTTTTGCAATGTCCTCGACGGGCGAGAACGGGGTTTAAGGTACACATATTGATACCTACGGATATTCCCATTACAATGAACTTTAAATAATCGAAAAATATTGATTTTTGACCGAGTTATGGAAGAATGTGTCCGCCGGTTTACAAGTTAATTTTATAGACGGTAGCATTTATAGAGGTAGTGCAGCTGCGTAAGCGAGGGGACGTTTGGATGCGATTATCTCGAAAACCATTGCATTTTGGAAAAAAATGATGGAGACCTTTTTTGGAGATAATTTAACGACCTCCACTTTTTACCACAACAAAAATTTTCCAAATTGCATATTTCGGGAGATAATGGCGGTAAACCGTTTTTTGGGGGGCTTAGGGGCCATTTTGGACCCTTAGCCAAGGCGCAATCTTGGAGAACTTTTTCTCCCTTTGAAGTACCTGTCAAGACCTACAAATCAAGCCAAAAAAATTATTGGACAAATATATTGATAGGTTTTTCCCCTTCAGTTACTGGACTAATTGTCGATATTCTCGTGAAACATTGTCTATGGTTTTGATTTTTTGGTATATATAGGAGTGTTTATTTTGAAAAAAGGTAATGTCATTTTGCTCAATGTCTTGATAATGATAATATAAAATTAGTTTTATAAAACTTCTGTGTTGCGTATATGGATTTTGGACCAACTTTTGGTTTTGGTGCCTTCATCAAAACATTTTCGTTAGTTTATTTGCATTACTATATTATATCTTTTTACTTAAATATGCTAGAGATATGAATATGCTATATTGCCAAGAAGAAATGCTATAATTTTATGAACAAAGTGATTTAAAAACTGGCTCTACAAGTGACATAAAACATTAAAATAACTAAGACTGAAAAAAAATTCTTGGACGTGTTCTGAATTACAATCAAAAAAGCATGAAAACGGCAAAAAATGATCATTTTTACCCTAAATGTCCAATTTAATATGCCTAGCGGCCAACATCCAACGTTCGCACTGTAAATTTTTTAAAGTACAAAAAAAACGAACAGTAAAACCTTTTTAAAAGCTGTTTTTCCCATTTCCAACAGACTATTGGATGATTCTAGCTTGTCCTATAATAATTTCCAATATGTTCAGTCAGGTATTTTGTGAATTTATAAGGTAAATGGCCCAACTATCAGACGCTTAAGAGCAAAGTCGAACTTTAATCGTTGAGAAAAAATATATGCTCTGGAAAATCACTCACACGGATTGCATTTCAGGTTCCTATATTCCTTTGCCTATCATAATATATTATCTCGTTTGATAATAATAAATATAGTTGTCTAATAATTGATAATTTATTAATAAGGGTACATTTGTCCCAGTCATCGGACGCTCAAACAGAGGGAAGCTCTACTTATCGGACGGGATATGTCCCTATTATCGGCATATGTGGAATTAATAAAACAAAAACATAAATTCCAATTGATTTGAAATACAATAGGACCAGAAACAAAACATCAATTCTAAACTGTTTAAAATACAATAAAAACGTTTGCTATGTATCCAAAAAATGAGCGTTCTGTTCTGTACATAAAAACATGTAAGATTACTGAATAGCATTGTCTTACCTCCTTCGCTAGCGAAATGACGCCTTTGGCTAATGTTGTTACCACTCGACTATTTTCAAGCTTACTGATAATTATAAAAGTTCGTAGAAGGGGTAGGCCAAAGTGTGCAATTTTTCAGAAGAATATATTTTTCGTCTCAAAGATATACACTTAACTTATTATTAATAAAAAACCAAAAAAGTGTCCGATAATAGGGACGTGGCCGATATCTGGGCCATTTACCTTATTAAAAAAAACATCATTACCGCTAGGGAAGAGTATAAATCATTAAAATACATTATTTATAAGGCTTTATCATTTACCTTGAGGTTATTAATGATATTTCAACTTTTATGTAAAAATAATCGAATTACATTTCGGATATTAAAAACTTTTTCCAAGGAAAAATTAAAGTTGAATTTCGAATTTTCCTTGGAAAATAAATTAGCTGGTAATAATTAATTTCCGATTTGTGAAAACCGGAGTTCTAAAGGAGATTTAACGCATTTATATTATGAGGAAGATCATTGGAAAGGGTAACTTTTGTTGGGAGAAGATGGAAGTAATAAGGATATCCGATTTCATTTGTGAGTTTGTCGGGTGCTGAATCCAAACTAGATTTGAAGATTAAGTACAATTACGACGTTTCGGAAGTTACTATTCCATAATCGATTATTATTAACAAGAACGTGATAATGCCTCATTATTAGCTGTTAGAGAGTAAACTACTAGAGACAACATACCAAATGTTCAATAGAGTGAGGAGAAATATTCCACAAGCTGTGGAAAGTAATCAAAATTCAAAGTCGCCTTATAGACCAGTGCCGAAGCCTTCAAAAAGTAAGCATACCAGACTCGCACGCAGTAGACCCGGGTTCGATTCCCCGTGAGGAAGTTTATTTTTACTGTAAATTTTATTTTTAAATAATTATTCTGCTTGTTATTAATAACGACAACAGGTAGACGTTTCAAATATTTAGCAGAATATTCATTATTATAGATAATGGTACGGTACCCTTCATGAGGGAGTCCGACTGGCAACATCTACTTATAACAGCATCGTATATTTAAAAAAGAAAACCGTAGCATTATACAAATTGGACATTCAAGAACTGTACGTTTACCACAAAATTAGTGGAAACATAAAATTGTATTGTTAAATTTTCAATTTGAAGTTATATTACAGTTAATAGAAATTTTTCTTTTCTATATTTTTTCTCAAGTGGGTCGTAGAAAAAATATGCTGTTCGACTCGTGTGGATTGTCCATATCGCACTTTACCGATTGAGCACTCTGCCTACGGCGTCGTGCTCAAACTTCGTCCTCGTGCGATATGGCCATCATATCCACACTAGTTGCACAAACTACTATTTCTTTCAAATATGCCCTTTTAGATTTAAAAACAACCTGCCAAGTGTCAAATTAATTTATCCATCCATTTTAAGGTTATCGAATTAAAGCATTCAAGTTTTCAAACATTGCTGTCGACCAGTGAACAACCCTTACCGTTCTTGATACCTAATATACTATATTATATCTCGAATACACTGTGATTTATTTGATTTGAAATATTTATTTTTTTCACCTTATTTTGACTATCAAAAAAGCACCCTAATTTTCAATCGAAAAGTCTCGCGTCTTAATATCTCCTCCATTTTTAATGGGTTTCATCCTACTGTTATTTTTTTTGGTTTCAAAAATTATCGACCCTGGTCTATTAATAAGAGTATGAAAAATGTATTCGAAGACAACCAAGATGCATTGGAAAGGCAGGCGATTCCATGAAGGTCAATGGGCTCATTTACATATTTTTATTTATTTTACGATTAGAAAGAGCACATCATTTTAAAATTAGAAGTCAGCGAGACTCCTAAGTCGTCTAAAAAAAATTATAAACAATAAACAGCGCTCCTCTCCGAATTTCAGGCGCGACGTCATCGCATATGAAATCTCTCGTTGAGAGAGCGGACTCCGCGCCGATCGGTTTTCGGTTAGATGACTACTTCGCTAGTAATAGTACGTATTTTGCTAGCTTATATGCTTATTATTTATTATACATTTTAGCAAACTCTAAACAGTGTTATGTTTGTGAAATATGTATGTATGTATGTGTGATTTTTGGGGTGACATTCAGTGAGACATAAAGGATCTATTGTGCCTCCTTACTTCTACTCAGTTTCTGAAGAGAGTCTCAGAAACTAGTAGTTCCTTCAGTCCTATTTCCCGGAGGAATTTTAGGATGTCTGCAGGCATCAACTTAGGCAAATGTTCCTCTTCTATCCAGTAATCTCCCAGGTGCTGTGCTCTAGGATTCTGGAGTGCTGTGCAGTTGGAAAGTATGTGGATGGAGGTTTCTTCTTCCATTCCACAAAATCTGCATTCTTCTTCCTCCACTATTTTGAGCTTTTTCAGGTGTCCATTCAGGCGACAATGTCCCGTTAGGATCCCTGATAAAACTCAGCGCAGTTTTACTTTGACTAATGCATTCTTTTGATCTCAACAGGTTGTAGTCACCCAGAAGAGTCTTCGATTGTATAAGCCCTACTAGATCTTTCCAATGGTCAGATCTTCTTTTTTTCTCAGCTTTACTTATTTCTTCCAATATTACATTGGAGCTGAGCAAAAGGGTTCGGGCCCCAGAAAGGTATTTCAGTCCCCCTCTTTGCTAGTTCATCTGC